>JADKLZ010059499.1:0-10031 GCA_021533235.1 Biomphalaria straminea | reverse complement strand
ATATTTTGAGAACAATTTTGAGAACAATTTGAACCCAGGGTCTAAAGTTTTTAATTATTTTTTTTTAGTGTGTAAAAGTTTTATTTTTTGTGTACATTAAAAGGAAGTTTGCTGGATTTGGGAGTTCTAGAAAAAGAAGGAAGATAAATTGTGAGAAAGAGAAATGTGGAGAAATGAGAAAAAAAGGTAGACTACTGATGAAAATAGATGAGATGAATAAAGAGTTATTCATAGACCAGCTTGAAATGGTTTTGTGAACAAAATGGCGAAAAGAAAGAAAGAAGCTTTAAAAAAACAAACAAAGCAAAACAAAAAAGAATACTGAAAAAAAAAAGAACAACAAACCTTGTCTAAGGGAAAGAAAGACGGCAAGGTTTAAATCACCTATCTGCTTTTTATAGCAATATTATTTATTTTTTAAACTTTTAATTAATCAACTAATTGGCCTTTTTTGTTGATCCGTGAATTGTCATCGACTATGAATTCTTTTAAATTTCAGTTTGATCCGAGAATGGGAAGTTCATGGTAGTAAAACGTGAAGAAAAGTAATAAGGGGAATAAATCAGTACATACATCCACATCTCTCATTACATATCATATATTTCGCTTATTTCGATCTCAAATGAAATAATTAATTACCAATAGACAATTAAATAAGTTTAATTTATTCGTGTTTTGTCAGGTACAACAAATAACTGTGCAAAGTTTTAACTTGATCCGAGAAGGGAAGTGGCAGAAATAACATGTTCAAACTTTTTACCAGACAGACAGACAGACGGACAGAGTGAATTGATATAACTTCTGCAAAAAGAAGAATGAACATAAATACTTTTAGCTAATGGGAATGAACTAAATATTTATTCCAGACCAAAAAATGACTTGAGACAAGGCAGAGGATACAACTAATGACTTCTCTTCCTCAAGACACACGGCGAATTGGCGACTAGCGAGGGGTTATCATTTGTATCATATGTCTTGTCTCAAGTCTTTCTCCCTTAGATCTTGTCAAATAGTACCAATGACGTTGTCAATTAGTTGGTCAATTAGTTGTCAATCTGTACTGTATTAGGGACTGCAACTTCGAAATAGATATTTAATTAGGGTCATATCTAAAATTGCTGATGGTGTTAAGCTTACAACACACAATTTCACAAGGCTTTGCCACTCTGTCTGTCTGTCTGTCTGTCTAGAATCTTGTAATTCACACGCTACTTCTCTAATTTCCCATAATTCCATTCTCCGATCAAGTTGAAACTTTGCTTAATAATTAATTGTCGATGACATTGCGCTTTAGAGGGGTCTTCTTATAAATGGTATATTTTGTATCTTATCTTATATAATACAGACGTTACTTCAAAAAAGAAGATGATTACGTCCTACGCGTCATGCATTCAGTCATGTATATTTACCAGTGACTTAAATTCTGCCAAGTCACTGGTTTTCCTGGCTAGCTCAGGCAAACCATTCCATGCTCTAATGGCACTAGGGAAGAAAGAGCATTTGTACAGATTTGTCCTAGCGAAATACTTTATTTCTAGATCTCCATTCCAGGTCAAATGTAAAGGAACAAAAATAATCAGTTCTCATTTTGTTCTAGTCGTTGTCTGACATTCAGTCTTTCTCTATTTGAATCATGAAGCGTAACGATCAGATTAAATGGGACTAAATGGGGATCTCCACTAGATGACATTTCAAATGTCTCCTGTAAAGAAAATGTCACATGACAGTCTAGTTTAAAAGAGAATCTTCAAACAGATGGAGAGAATGAGAGAAAGGGAGAGCGGGACAGCGCAAATAATGTCATGGTTATATTAGCATACTTTTTCCATTTGTCTGTGTTAAAACTGACTTGGTGTCGTGTCTGTGCTTTGTAATAAAATAATAATGCAATGGGAATTAAAATTGTAAATTTGATAGTCAATAGTTCCTACTTTGAAATGTAGTCTACATGTCGTTGAAAGTCACTCAAGCGTAGAATGATTGTGGATTAAGCATGGATTAGTTCAAAAGTGGTTCAATAAATATATTTACAATGTTGCATCCTTCCGCATTGACAGAAGAAAATAAAGGGGGGTGGGGGATGGAAGAGGATGTTAAAGTAAATAGGGAAAAAAAGAGTATACAATATTAGTCTGCTTATCTTTATAAAGAACGTGTTGAATATTTTCTACATACACACAGACAGCTGGTCCTGCGCGCTGGATTGTGGTACGGTCGTCTCCATGCTTCCGGGTTCACACCGCTGCCGTCTCACGTCGTCCTGCGGGAGGTTTGGACTACGATGTACATTGTTGTATACTGAGAAGGAACATCGGAAACATGTTAACCATTTCACAAACATTTTGTACACACAAATAAATAACATTTTAGTAGCCCTGTTGTTTTTTTTTACTCAATGGATCTCATTCACCAATCGTAAACAAACAACATTTAGCCACGTGATTCTCTATATCTTCTATACAAAGTATGTAATCCATAAAGGCTGTCACGCAATACTTTTTTTTTCATTTTATCATTCACGTGACGTGAAAAGATTTTTATTAATATATATGGCTCCTTCTGTCTTGGAAGTCGCGTCCAGATGAGTCACTGGTTTTGGTTTTGTCTTGAGGGTCTGGTTGCTACGGCGGAGTAGCCTTATGTATCGAGTTCGTTACAAAACTTATATGTCTGTCTATATGTTTAAAAAGGTTCTACACGTTTTCCCATATCCAATCTCTCTGATAAGTTAAAAGTTTTCAAAGTTATTTCTAGTACCTGAAAAAAACAAAAATCAATTGAAAATTAACCAGTTACTTATTTAACTATTGGTAATTAGTTATTTTGTTGATAATTTAATTATCCTTGTTATGAAAAAAATATGTCTAATTGCACAGATTTATTATTGTTTTGTCTGGATCTATAAGATCTATTACAAATTCAATTACATTACTTATTTAAACTAATTGATACAATTACACTTATTGAAAGTTTTTTCTAACGGTTTGTTTCTTATACTAATGGTTTACAAGGGTGTAGTGTGCAAGCTTTATCTCTAACATAGGTCCTCAATCCTCTCTCTCTTTCTGTCTCTCTCCCGCAGGGGCGTAGCTAGAAATTTGCCATCACTTGGGGGCCCAGGGGGCTTGACCTCTTTTGGGGCCCCTGTACTTTGCGTAATATTAAATATTTAATGTAAAAAAAACACTTATTTGGGGTCCCCCTCAAGTGGGGCCCGGGATTTTCAAAATCTCCCCCCTCCTCGCCCCACCCTGGCTACGCCAATGTCTCTCTCTCTCTCTTTTTCTCTCTCTCTCTCTTTCTCTCTCTCTCTCTTTCTCACTCTCTTTCTCTCTCTCTCTCTCTCTTTCTCTCTCTCTCTCTTTCTCTCTCTCTCTCTTTCTCTCTCTCTTTCTCTCTCTCTCTCTCTCTTTCTCTCTCTCTCTCTTTCTCTCTCTCTCTCTTTCTCTCTCTCTCTCTTTCTCTCTCTCTCTTTTTCTCTCTCTCTCTTTCTCTCTCTCTCTTTCTCTCTCTCTCTCTCTCTCTCTATCTCTTTCTCTCTCTTTCTCTCTCTCTTTCTATCTCTCTCTCTCTTTCTCTATCTTTTTGTGCGATTCATAAAAATGTCATCGTGCCAGTATAACCCTGTGTTTTAAAGAACATACCTTTTCACATATATGAGGCAACATCTTGCTGGATGGTTTAAAGTAACAGCCCTAGCGTAGCGAGCTAAATAGTAGGGGAATATTTGTTTTAGAGCGAACTACCTAAAAACACTATTCGACAATTTCGAGCCTGGGAAGGTACTGAGATTTGGTCGGGAGGTGGGGTTGTATACGAAGATTTGATTTGTAAAATTGTGGACTTTTAATATTTACAAAAGATTTTTACTAAATTATTAAATTTTTACTACCTTTACTATTTTAAGTGTGAGTAGACCTTGCTTTTAATGATTTAACTGTATGGAATTTAGCTCTTGTTATATAAAGGGAAAGTGATCCTTGAATTATTACGGGCACGACATGGCCTAAACTGTGCCGATGTGCCAAACTAAAAACTTAAACTCAAACTTTATAAAATTATAACGTTCTTTCAGAAAGGACGATTGTTATGTCATAGCCCTTACCAAAGGAAGGCGTGGAATGGGTAGGATTCAAACTCGGAACCTTCACAGTACTGGGATTTACATTTCTCTAATAGCTTAGCTTCAAAACTTAATATAATATGGAAATTCAAAGGCTTAGCCTTCGGCACCAAATCAGACTGATGCGCTCCCTGGTCATGACCACATTTTTTTATGCTTGTGAGTCATGAACGTTGAATGCAGAGCTAGAGAGGAGGATCCTAGCAATGGAATTGAGATGCTACAGAAGGATCCTAGGAATCACATTCAAAGACCGCATCACAAACCAAGAGATCAGAGACAGGGTTATTGCAGCGATAGGACCCCCATGATGACCTGCTAACTATTGTACAAAAACGCAAGCTTAAAACCTATGGCCATATTTTATTACAAGATCTTCGGGGCCCGCAAAGACCTTCCTTCAGGGAACATTACTAGGAAAAAGAAGAAGAGGCAGATAGAGAAAGTGATGGGAGGAAAACATAGAAGAATGGACGGGCCTGCCATTCTCAACAGGGCAAAAGACAGGGAGGAATGGAGAAATAGGGTCGGGGGTTAGGGGTCTTGCTTGGTGCCCCAACGGTCCAACAGACTAAGGGATAGGTAAAGGTAAAAGTAAAAAAATTGCTTAGGTCCTTATCAAGTCTAACTCCGGCCCTGAACCTTCATGACGACAGCTTGAAACCCATACCTCATGACCAGACAGTCCTCCTTCCCTAACGTCAAGTAATTTTAATACTAATTGTTTAAATGTGCCATTTTATAATGTGTTAAGACACAAACCTATAGGATAAAGTTTGTTCTTCTGTTGTCACAGGAAACCCTAAAAGGGAAGTAACTACTCAATTCGTGTTGTCATGCTCTGAGTCGTGAACAGGGAGAAAGGAAATGACTTAAGGCTCTCATCTGTCATCGGTGATGTCCCTTGACAAACTAGCTCTCTTATGTATAGAGTCCTTGAAAGTGGAACGTCCTCAACAAAGGAGATCCCCTTTTAATTTAAGTAATTAATAATTAGCCTCGATGAAGAGTGGGAAAATGTACACTGTCTATGTACTTTAACAACGAATATGAAAAATAGATAATAGCCTTCCTCTACATCTCAAATACAGGGCGCACATATTGCGATTAATAACAAATGTTTTAATTTATTTAAAAAAAAAACACTGGAAGAATTTAAAACCCCCTCCTTTTTCTCTTCAAGAACGAATCTTGGTTCCTTCTTTTTCTCTTCTAGAACGAATCTTGGTTAAGCGAATGTATAGATCAGGGACGGACTGGCTATACGGGCATTAGAGCAAATGCCCGGTGGGCCGGTATCCAAATGGACCTGTAGGGTCACATAATTGGCGTCACGAATGCTACGATGGTACGAATTAAATTGAAAAAGGTTTTATTGTATTCTCTTATAAAAGTTTATAAGAGCGTCGTTTAAAAAAAAATCGTTTACAGACTCTACATTCTAGGTCCTAAAAAGACATTATTTTAATTTAATTTAACCAATATTCCGAAATAATGTAATAGCCAACATCCTTAGACAACGCTACTAGTAGGCTTCATCCCTTCAGGACCTACACACTAATCGATGACAGAGCAACATAAGGCCTGTATTTCTTATAAAGATGTAGAGCATTGTAGAGCTATCGATCCATTATTAAACCAATGATTTTGATGACAGATTGGCCTATCGTTTGATATACAATTTATGGGCCGGAGTGTATAGACATGCCACTGCCGATTTTGACACGAAGTCCGCCCCTAGTATAGATCTACTATAATTTAATATTCCAATGATATGCCTTTAGATCTAGACTTAGAAGAAGATGCAAAACATTTTCCTCAACATTAATCAGTGGCGTAGCTAGAGTATATGATGCCTGGTGCGGTACCTCATCTTGGTGCCCTGATGAAACTGTGACAAACCGTTGAAGCCTCTTTCGCTCCAGCAGAAATTCGTTTTTATCAATGTCGCTAGGATTACTATCGATATTAATTTCGGCCTGAGGATTTAATAGCTGGGAAGGCGACAAAAATTCATATCTATCTGCTACATCATGAAGTTGCTGGAATCAGGCGATTATTTCTTGAACAATCCTGTCCAAGGTAGAATAAATTTCCCTTCATAGCTCTTCATTGTATGTAAGTATAGAGTCGTCACTTTTCTCACCAGGCATCTTTTTCTTATGGCCAATACGTTTTTGAGGTTCTGTACTCATTCTCAGATCTGAGCACACGCTTTCGGCAAAGTTAATGCTGGTTTCAGCGATGTCCAGTCTAGAGTTATTATGCTGCTTTCTGTATTGTTACACTGTCTGATGGTTCAGCTTCCTTCAGTATGAATTTTTGAGAAGTGTACTAAAGACATGCTTGTGTGCTGTCCTTTAGTCTCTAGAACCTGCGGTATTGAAATCAGGATGTCGGCCTCATCAGTTTTTTTTTGGATTCAATAATAACCGTCAAGGAGATGAAACAAACGACTTGACTAGTTTACACATCGTTAGTTCATGTTTAAAATACAGTAGGTTATATTTGTTCGTGTCCATACACTTTGTCGTTTTTACTGAAAAGCTCAGGGAAATATTAAATGAATACACACTGGGGGAGTTTTTGGGGCCCCTCTGCAGTTGGTGCCCTGTGCGGCCCGCACCACCCGCACATTGATAGCTACGCCACTGACTTTAATTACTTTATTAAATCTTCAATGATCACAGATATACCCATAGACGTAAACTCCGTTCAAGATATTTTCTCATTCTCTACCCAAATTTAAATTTAGTTTTCATTATATTTTGAAAAATTATAACCGTCAAATTAGAGCTAGTAATTCAACTGTTAAATGTCTAGGTAAATCGCTAGAGCCGTTTTCGAGATTCCTGTTCATCCAGGTTCCAGGTTTCATTAAGATGCGAGTTGAATAGAGGTATTTAGAGGTAAAAGTTTATTGTTAAATAAGCCTTTACTAGCATACTTCAACGGTGTCATAAGTTATGTTAATTTATTCCTTCTCGTGTGTTGAAGTAGTCTGTGGTATTGTATTTGTTGTTTTTTAATTAAATCCATCACCTGCCAACATTTCCTTACTTGACCAAATTTTTGGGGCGGTTAACGATCCATCAAACACACACAGACCCGTTGTGTGTAGTTTTGTATTCTCGGTGGCTAGGGAAAAAAGAACACAATATAGCCTGCCGAGAAACTGAATCTAGAGTACATTTAAGAATAGGAGATTGTATACATGGAAGCAAATATACGAATAGAAGGCTTTCTGGTGTACATTTGTACGGACGTATTGATAAGCAAAGTATTTTAATTAACCATTTAATTCAGCGGTTCTCAATCTTTTTAGTTCCGCGACCCCTTTTTACAATTGTCCACTATGTGGCGACCCCCCCCCCCCCCGCCGTAAAAACATGTTTTGCTAATGTTATAATTACCAAATGACTAATTACAAATAAATGAAATTGTAATTTTTATGACTTGCAATTATCGTGATCAAAATATTCATTTTTTATACTTATGTGGTAATATGAAACGGAGCGTTTCGTCACACCGCTTGATGGATAGTAATTGAAACTATTTCAAATAAATACTCATGCTGCGGCCTGCAACAATTAAAAAGTTGGAATGATAATGATTCAGTTGTTAGCATCATTATAATCTCGAATGGCAATTGTATTTAAAAAATTGTAGCTACCAATGAAAAATGTTGCACAATGTTGAGAATGAATTTTTTAGACAAAAATCTATTTTACCGATGGTCTTTGGCGACCCCTGGAAAATTGTGATTCGACCCCAAAAAGGGGGCCCCGACCCATAGGTTGAGAATCCCTGATTTAGCTAGTAGAAAGTATTTTTTGTATTACTGAATGGCTACAGTGATCTTTTAAAGTGTCATCTTTGACATTGTTTATTATGTATTTTATTTTAAATCATTCCCCATTTTTTTTCCACTGCTCGTTTTCTTTAGCGTGCATTAGATTCCCACCATTTTTCTTCTTATCGCTTTCTCTTTCTTTTTTTCTCTGACTGAATATTAAAAAGTCGAAGTGTAAAACAAAGACTGTGATTAACTTTGAGTGAGAAAATACACAATATTAAAAATAATATTTTACATTCACTTCGTGGCCAAAAAAATGTGATGATATAAATTATTGTGGGATGCATCTTCAAAGTCTGTTACAAAGCTTATATCAAATGTGTGCTAATGTTACCGTGATCGCTTTTTAAATGTATTTTATAACAAAAGAAACTAAAATTGTACGACTTAATTTCGAACTTGAGAGCTCACATTCATCAGGTCACCACTCTAGCCACTGTGTCGGAGAAGTGCTTATGAAAAATGAAGGTGTAATAGTTATCTATTGTTAGTTTGAAACAGTTAAGTGACAATCTAATTCTCTAAGCATAGTATAAAGAGGACTAATTCAGCTTATACCACCTTATCAGTCAAGTATTACTACTTTCCCTTGTTTGAGATACCAAACTAAATAATTAATTACCAATAGTTATTCAACTAATAGGTTACTTCTTTTAAAACTGATTCTTGTTTTGTCACGTAAAAGAAATAATTGTGCAAAATTTCAGCAACGCTGGAGATTGTTTGTGAAAGAAATAGTTTCCCTTTCAGACCTTGTGGTCTATAGGGCAGATGATGTAAAGGTCATCTGATTCTGTGGCCTACGGTTTACGAGGGTGTCATGTGGCCAGTACAACGACCAACCGCCTTTACTTTTCCCAAACTAATGCCAGGTACCCATTAGAGCTGGGTGGAGGCGCTTAAGGATCCCGAAATAAAAATCCCAGCCTTCACCAGGATTCGAACCCAGAACCCTCGGTTCAAAAGCCAAGCGCTTTACCGCTCAGCCACCGAGCCTCCTTGCGTACAAACTAACTTAACGACTTTTTTTTAAAAATCAGTTTACTAAGCTCTGACTTTCATTGTTACAGTTAGGAAACTGTGGCGATTGATAGTGAGGTGATATGGAGGTCAAGCTTGTCCTATTGTATGGTTTAACGTTTAACTCTAGAAGTCGACATTGAGAATATGATAATATATCATATCGGTAACAGAAGATTTTAGAGAAAATTGGATTCGGCAGTGCTAAAAAAAAAGTGAGAAAAAAATTATTATTATATACTAAAAAAAAAACATAGCTTATCAACAAGTTCTATACGCCGGATACGCCAAAAATCTTTCTATTTATAGTTTATCCGCCAAGTTTGGAAATCTCCAATCTAGGAGGAAAAAAAATACATTTGGAATTATAGTTCAAACCGGTTAATCGGAACACTGGTTTATCGAATGAGCCGAATTGCAGTTTACCGAAATCTTCTTGCTTATTCAGTATGTTGGATATGTTTTTGTCATCGTTCCATCCATTTAAAAATAATAGTGTCACTGTGTGATCCTAACCAAAAAGCTTATGTCAGCTCACTCTGTCTGTATGTCTGTCTGTCTGTCTGATAGAAAGTGTGTACACATTATTTCTCCCACACCCGTTTTCGGATCAAGCTGAGACTTCGCACGTTTGTTTATTGGCATAGACAAGACATGAGTCAATACGAAGTTACCCAATTAAACATTTAATTACGGGCAAATCATCATTTTGTTTGATAGCAGTAAGAAAAACTAATACTACAGTATTCACAGATATGGTTAAACGTATTTAGGGGTTAAATCCCCTTAAATAATTGTTAAAGTTATTTCTCCCTCACGCATTCATCGATCAGGTCGATACTTTATCACAGTTATTTATTATACCTAACAAAACATGAATCGATAAACAAAAATAATGCTCAATTAGTCATTTAATTATTGGTAATTAATTATTTTGTTTGATATCGAATAAGAGAAATAACTTGTACATTATTGGTAGATATAGTATTAACGACGGAGTTCTTCACCTTTAGATAAGCTCTTTTTTTTTTG
>JADKLZ010059488.1:0-12850 GCA_021533235.1 Biomphalaria straminea | reverse complement strand
CTAACATGGCTTTCTGAAATATAAATTATGTGAAACACAACTAATAGGACTAATTGAAAGCAAATACACATTATACAGTATAGTATATAATGCCATAGTATTCAAACTCAATACTAACATACCTTTAGCTAAGGAGTGTTATATAATTTTAAAAATTTAATAGCTAAATTAGATTCAGACTTCTCTAGAGCAATTAAGAGTATATAGTAACTTGTTACTTACCAACTTAAAATTCTACACACTTTTACCCTGATCGCTCATTTAGGGAAAGACCAGAGAGTAATTAGAAATGGATCCAAATGGACAATAGTACATGTACACCCACTAATGTTTTCAATGTACATAAATGACCAACCTAATAGCTTAGTCCAGAAACTATTAGCAGACGATTGATTAAAGTATTATTATTATAGCTTTTATATAGAGCTACTTTCATGCTTATAGCATGCTTAGAGCGCTTTGGTCCAATCTCATTTGTGGACCAGTGGGGGGAGGGGGTATCTAGGAGCTGGTTTTCCGTGCTGCCTTTAGGCGCTCAGTAAACACAACTCTGCCCGAGTCGTGTGTCGAGCCTCGAGCCCCCTTCTAGGTAGCCGTAGGCCAAAGAAACATATAACCTTTACATCATCTGCCCTATAGACTACAGGGTCTGAAAGGGGAACTTTAATGTTTTTAACTTTGGTTTTTAAGTTTACCAGAAAGCTCAGATATTTTCGTACCATTGCAGAAGCACCGTCGGTAGCGACAGAAAGGATATTAGTCTAAAGATTAAACTTTAACTTGCCATAAACAAGAGTGATGAGCAAGGTGTTCAAGACAAAAGCTTCCAACAAGGCACCCATTACAGTTCAAGGAAAGGCGCTGGAAGAAGTGGAAAGCTTCATCTGGACAACCGTGGAAAAAGAGGCAGATGTCAGAAGCCGCATTTGGGAAAATCTCGAGCTGCATACCTTCAGCTGAAGATCAGCTGGGGACACAGAAAAATAAGCACCACCAGCAAAATAATGCTCGTTAACTTCATTTGTTTAAAGTTAAACCAAGACTACTTTATGTAGAAAAAAACGTGGAGAACCATGAAAAATAAATCCAGCTACTCATCGACACCTGCCTCGAGAATATTCTTATGATCCGCTGGCAAGACAAGATCTCGAATGAGGAACTGTAGCAAAGAATCATACAGCAGCCCAGAGACGCTAAAGATGGTCAGGCCACACCCTTCGCAAATCTGCATCCAACATAACAAGGCAATCCATCACCCAAGGAAAGAGGAAGAGGGGATGGCCCAGGAATACATGGCGCCGCGAGATGGAAGCAAATGGGCGTGGGTACAGTTGAAACGAGACTCGCCCTGAACGGATACGCCTGGAGCAAGCTGGTACGTGATATATGCCCAGACGGAACCACAGGCAGAGATGAGATAGTCTTGACATTGCAAAAATCTTTTCTATTCGGTGTATAAAGTACCACCTTTCGTATCTATTTTATTTCACTCCCACGATTAAAATAATTTTAAGAAAAATACTGTAAGAGATATCTCCCATTTCTAAAAATATAACAAAATTAACTGTTAACTAATTAGTTAATTTTTTTTTATTCCTGTGCTGTCATCGACAATGAATAATTGTGCAAAATGTATAAGCTTTGTACCAGACAGACAGAGTGATTTGATATAAGCTTTGTAATACATACATTTTACATTAGAGTATTTATTTTTACGGACGGCTACATTAGAAACACACACACCGTAACATTCATAGAATGTGTAAATTACTGCATTTATTCAGTTTAGCTACTTTCGCAATTTAATAGATACCGTACTTAGTTATTAAACTTAATTTTTTGTTTTGAAAGTAATTGATAGGCATCTAAAGGTATATTTAAAATAGACATGGTTCTTCTTTAATTAAAAAAATGACATTTAAACATGACCTATGACATGTAGAAATAAGTTTTGTTTCAACATACAGTTAAATTGACTAGCCGTAAACGAAATATAATCAGTAGCGTAGCAACTTTGTCGCGAAAGGGGTTCAGTGAGCCCGGACCCACGACAATTAGTAGCCCAAATGGTATTAAGGGTAATAAAATGTGTTGATTATGAAGAATGTAAATGATGGGCTTTTACCAGGGGCGTAGCTAGGATTTTTCCATGGTTTGGGGGCCCGCGGGGCTTGACTCCTTTTGGGTCCCCTGCTTTTTGCGTAATATATGATTTTTAATGTAAGAAACACTCATTTGGGGGCTCCTCTCAAGTGGGGGCCCGGGGGAATTTTTCAAATTCTCCCCCTCCTCCCCCCACCCCAGCTACGCCACTGGCTCTTACATAATTGTACTTCCAACCATTGTATATTAAAATATGTGGTGTGAAATCAAATAAAGGGAGGTAACCATGATATTATCGGTTAGCGTTTCATTAAACTCTATTTTAAAATAACGGTTGTATATATTGTTACTATACCTGCAACCTAATGTGAATGTGTCCTACTAGATAAAATTATCTTTTTTATTTTGGTTTTTCTTATAGTAATATTATGAAATGTATCCACTTGTTATGATACATATATTGATGTTATAAATAAACAATACATTACACTACATTTGTTGCGTGACCCTTTCCTGTTTTTCGGTATAAAAAAAATGCTTATGAAAAATTAAATCTCTCTTATTGTACTTTCTTGCTTCTTAAGTTATATTGTTCCTTAACTGGTTTAACATCAACCCTCTGGACAACAGTTGAAGACTCCTATTTGATGCTGATATCAAGTTAAAGATTCTCGTTCAGAAGATTGGTGCCTGAGAGACTCATGATTGATACTAACTGTCACATATGCCATTCTAGGTTTATCTGTATATTTCATATTTAATAAGAACATGTGTGAAAATATAAATCTGGGTTTTTAACTGTACCTCGGATTTACCCGGTACCTATTTATAGCTTATCATCAGACATCATGATTCAAATCTATTGGTTAATTTGAATATAAAGACATTCTAAAAAAGCGGGCAAAAAGAGTGCGCCAAGGAGTCTATGCGAAATCATTCTAGAGAGCAGATGTGTTTTTAATAGTTATACAAGTTTAGTTAAGAAAGAAGCCTTTGTTCTGCATTCTGTTTTATTGAAATATATTCTGTACATAGCTGTACTTATGTTAAGTATTAAATAAAGTTCCTGTGTTATTATTTCAACGAAGCATTACTCTATTAGAATCCTAGATCGTCTTTGTTCAAATTATGTATTATTCAAGTAATAGTCCCCGGCAGCAAAAGACTACTCTCCTATCAGCCAGCAACTTCGTTTAGCTCATCAAAGAAAAGCTAATGACATCATCTACAACACGATAGAAGAGACTTGTGACACTAACGTAAACACCGTCCACTGTAGATGTCACAGAAATCTGCATTAATGTCCAAACGTCAACAACTTGTCCTAATGTCACGTAACCTAGCTTGACTTACTCTTGCGATTCAAAAACTGTTTTCGTCATTCAAAGCATTCAGTTCACTCTAGTGACATTCACTTGGGACATTAAGAAAAGATAAGATAATTTTTATTGATCCAATCTAATGGAAAGTCAGTTTGATTACAATTAAGGATAGAAACACTGTTTAATCTACCGTGAAGCTCCTAGTTATAACATTTGAGATGATCCCATTTTTTTGCGGTTCCCGAAAGGGGAAAAGACGCTATTAGTTTTATGTGGAATGTCTGTCCGTCCGTCCGTCCCGTTTAGATCTCGTAAACTAGAAAATATAGTGAAAATCTGACACCATAATATTTTAGAATTTAGACCATTCAAAGTTCTACTTTTTTTTCTTTTCTGAAAGCGAATTATCTATTATTTAAATCCCTTATGCAAGCAGTTTTTCAGAAAAATACACCACTTTTGCAACTATTCACCATTAATAGTAGCAAACACTGGAGGCCCTTAGAAACGGATACAAATTATGTAACATATTTTGAACATATTTATGCAAATGGATTTAGATTTTTTTTCAAAAAGTTTTTTTTATTACATTTGCGTTGCAAAGTTATAAAGTTCTGTCATACTAACTACTACATTTGCAAAAAAAAAAGTTTTGTTTTTTTTTAAGCGAAAAAGCTATTTATTATGCATATAAGTTGGACATAATTCAAAACAATAAATAAATAATAATTTTTTTTTGTTCTTTTTTTAAAATTTTATCACATCATTGCTAGGAGATAAAAACTACAATACTTTTAACAATTATCTTTTTTACGAAAAATGTTTTTTTCTTCAAGATTTGAATAAGAGATTGACCCTTTACAAAACAATTACATGTATTAGATATTCATTAAAAGACATCAGTTAGGCCAGGTTCACATCTTACCTTCACTCTTACCTATCCCTTGATCTGCTGGACGTTGGGGCACCACACAAGATCTGTCAACATTCTTTCTGCATTCTTCTCTGCCATTTGTATTTGATAGTATTTCATTCTGATGTTCTTTCTGAAAATATGAAACCAGCCTTTTTACTTGCCTGTGTAGTCCACTTCTGTTGCCGATTTTGAGTTTGTGTTTCCACACAAACTGTCTTTGTAACCTTGTTGATTCTCTTGTTTTTAATGGACATTTCCAATAAAGGGGAGGGAATTTTTAAAGTGAACAATGTTGATTCACGCCCTTGTTTTAACTAAGCAGACTTTACAATTGATATCGTGATAATTTCAAATAAAAACTGTAATAATTACGTATCTTTCTGCATTCTTCTTTGTCATTTGCCTTTGATAGAATTTTATAAGATAGGATAAGATAGGATATTTTTATTGATCCAATCTAATGGAAATTCAGTTTGATTACAATTGACAGCGTAACTACTGTACAAAAACAATACTGATGAAAAATTCAAACAACATTCACATACGAACACAAATACACATTCACAACCAGCTCTTTATGAATTTGACTTCTATGTACTTCTCGATGACGACAGCTGACCTCGTAACACTCTGACCGAAAGTGGGACAAAGGAGTTTTTAAATCTTTCAGTTTTAGTCTTGGTGGAAAGGAGACGACCACTTCGTTCAGATCTTTGTAACATTTGTTTAATGGGCGCAGATTGTCTTTAAGAATCGTTAGTGATTTGGAAAGGCATCTTTCTTGGAAAAGCTCTTCAAGAGATGGTAGCTGTACTTGAGTAATATATAATGCTTTTTTAATTAGTCTATTATTCTGATTTCCTTTCTGAAAATATTGAAACCTGCCATTTTTTCCTGCCTGGGTCGACCACTTCGGGGGCCTATTTTGAGTTTGTATTTCCTTTGTAACCTTGTTTTTATCTGGGATTTGTTCTCTGAAGATCAGGATACATTTTCTGAAGGTGTTTAATTTTTTTTCCTTTGTCTTCTGTGTAAGGACGAATGTAACCACTAATAATATTAAAAGAAAATTGCTTTAAAAGCAGTTGGAAAATTGTGCTGAATGTAAACCAGCTTTTTAAGTATCAGTTGTCCATTCCTCTCTTTGGGGTTAGGGATTTGAATGAGTGAGATGAAAGCCTGGGCATTGTTTATGGTCGGAACGATGTCGCCCACACAGCAGTTCCCCCCTCTCCGCGCAGCTGATGTGGCCAAAGGAACGGAATATCCGATACAGTTTGGGATCAGTAACGCCGCAGGCTCTGGCAGGCTGTAGCACAGTGTGCCACAATCTGCCTAAGGGTCACCAGCTCCTGATTTTTCCTCAGGGTTGTCTCCCGAAGCCTTTCCCACGTTTGGGTATAGCCGCAAGGCAGCGGAGGTTTGGATTCAGAGTTTTACCTTCTCCTAGATGGGTAGCCAACCAAGGCTAACGAGCCCCTTCTGCCCGAAGCTTACTGGTTTAGGCGCCAGTTACTCGCCTTTGCCCCTTCTCCTGTCTGTGGTAACGGTTCCGCCAGGCTCAATATCTGAACCACACGTGAAGGCCAGGAGTTGGACTGGTTGTCAGAGGCTATTTGAGACGCATGCAGTTGGAAGCATTTTATAGGTAATGATGGGCTTAAGCTGATTACCACTTCCGGCGTTAACAACCTTGCATTCCACAATGTTGCATAACACAACCCTCGCCCGCTTTTCGACGACCACTGTTCCAATGGTATAATGTAATTTAGAAATGCAAGTACGACTTTGAAACATTCGACTTTCTACTGAGTAGAATCTACAATGAGATTAACATAATCACTTCAATATCTTTTATATATTGTTAAGTTGGTGTTGTAAAACATTCAGTCGGGACTTTGTTTTGTGTTGTCCTAAGACCTTTAGGACAATTTTAACAGGCTCCTTAACTAGTAACGGCTAACATACATTTAGAATACCTGAAAATTTAGCATACTACTCTTAATCCTAGCAAGTTACATGGTGGACCAATGACATTAACGTTATGACAAATCTTCACAATTTAAAAATAGTTTTTTTTTTATTATTTATTTTTCTTGTTGTGGAGGTAATTTCGTTTTATTGGATTGTAAAATTTCCAAATTCCATAAACAAAAATTTACCCACAAAAAAAAAAAATAAATTAAAATTTAAAAAAAACCCATTTTTTCTTTTTTTTTATCGTGTGATTGTCGATCTATGTTTTTATTTAAATACATTTTAATTCAGCCTTGTCTTCCCGTCTGAGAATTAAAGAAGAATACAACATCTAACGTGAATACGTAGACCCAATGGTGACCTTCTTATTTGGCCACAATAAAAGCAAACAAAAATCATTGTCAGCTTGGGTTTCATTTCACTTTATTTTCATTGGTGAAAGATTGACGTCTACATCACGTGACTTATTTAGTTGACACGTTCAGTATGTGCTTGTTTTTTTTAAACTTCCCGACCATTAGTAATTAATCAAGTATTTGTTTGCGTTAGTCTCTTGGCACAATCAATACGTGTTTTTTTTTTCCTTTTATATTCTTTTATTTTCCATTTTCTTCCTTCTCTCAACAGTGATTCAACAGTGTGATAGGCTTGAGTTGTTGTTTTTTTAATTGCGCAGTTAGCATAAACATAGAAATATCGAAAGTGGTTTAATTAAGAATCGCTTTTCGTTTGATCTTTTTATTATTTTATACTTCCTTGCTTAGACTCACCATTCGGCGCAATGGGCGGCAAGCTGTCTCCTTAAAGATCGGTCATTGGCAAGTTGGGCCAGTTTACCGCATTGGTTCACGGTTCTTACGTTCATAATTAGGAAGGTGAAAAACGCGATTGTTCTTAGAGTATCTGGGAGTTTGGTGTTCAGTCAAAAGTAGACTTTAGGTCTTCAGTAAAAAAAAACAAATCAGTAAAATACGACGCCATTCCCATACGGCCTAGATTTTGCATTCGTCATTGAAAAAGAAAGTGATATAAATAATTTGCTGTCGTTCTACTCTTACAAAAACTTTAATCAACTCACTCTGTATGTCTTTCAAGTACACATCCTGTACACGTTTTGTTCTCCCCATTTGTCCATTCTCGGATGAAGTTCAAACTGTCGCACAGTTATTCTTTGTCGACGACAGCAGATGCATCAATAAAATAGAAATAAACCAATGGTCCTCATTCACCTATTCATCTCATCTCAGCCTGTGGTCCCTACTGGGGCATAGGCCACCAACCAGCTTTCTCCAGGCATCTCGGTTCTGGGCGAGTCTCTCCAACTGTCCCCATGTCTTGCCCATCTGCTTGGCTTCTGTTTCCAGATCGCGGCGCCATGTGTTCCTGGGCCGTCCTCTATTCCTCTTTCCTTGGGGGTTCCAGGTTAGGGCTTGCCTTGTTATGTTGGATGCCGGCTTGCGCAGGGTGTGACCTATCCATCTCCAGCGTCTCTGAAGGATATCTATTTCAATGGACTGCTGTTTTGTTCTTTGCCACAGTTCCTCATTTGAGATCTTGTCTGGCCAGCGGATCATAAGAATCTTCCTCAGGCAGGTGTTGATGAATACCTGGATTTTTTTTACACCTTTTTTTTTCACCTATTGTAAACAAACAACATTTAGCCACGTGATTCTACATATCTTCTATACAATTTATGTAATAGATAAAGGCTGTCATGTGATATGCATTTTGCATTGTTTTATCAATATTTTGACGTGGTTAAATGTGTTTATTTACGATTGTTGAATTAGGTCCATTGGTTAATTCATTAATTAGTTGTTGTTTTTTTCTTTTATAGAATAGGAATACAAGTCTTGCAGTATTAAGATATATGGCAGTAATTGTACGATTCTTTAGTAAAGTAAGTAAAGTTCCCCTTTCAGACCTTGTGGTCTATAGGGCAGATGATGTAAAGGTCATCTGATTCTGCGGTCTACGGTTAACGAGGGTGTCATGTGGCCAGCACAACGACCAACCGCCTTTACTTTTCCCCATCTAATGTCAGGTACCCATTAGAGCTGGGTGGACTCAAGGGCGCCCGAAAATCCCGAAATAAAAATCCCAGTCTTCACCAAGATTCGAACCCGGGACCTCCAGTACGGAAGCCAAGCGCTTTACCGCTCAGCCACCGCGCCCTCTGTACGATTCTTTACCATATTTGTTTGAATATATATTTTTTTAAATATTTTGCTTGCTATTTACGATTTCAATGTAAATTGTATAAAGACAAAGTTACAACACTTTCCTTTCTCTGTCAGAGTCCAATGAGAAACTGACTAAGACGATTCTAAGCGAGGAAGACGAAGAAGATGACGACCAGGAGAACGGAGACGACGCCGACGCCCATGGGCCGCAGCACTTGAAGCAGCAGCCGCAGACACTGGGCGCTAAGAAAACCGTGGCGCAGATTATGCGTGACAAGAAGAAGCAGACTCACATGACTCTACAATGGTAAGTACTCCTGGCATTGTTTTAGTACTGTATCACTAAGTTTAAATTAGTCTGCAGTTTTAGGCGAGTAATATTTGTATTGAGGAAGGGAAAGTTCCCCTTTCAAAATCTTGCGATTTAAAGGGCATATGATGTGAAGGTAATTTGTTTCTGTGGCCTCGGTTAACGAGGGTGTCATTTGGCCAGCACAACGACCGACCGCCGTTATTTTTCCCAACTAATGTCAAGGTACCAATTAGAGATAGATGGACTCAGAGGCGCCCTAAAGATCCAGAAATTAAAAATTCCAGTCTTCGCTAGGATTTGAACCCGGGATCACCCAGTTTAGTAGCAAAGCGCACTCAACCAGCGCGCCTCCTGGAGAAGTAAGGAGTACAATAGTCACTATTAGAAGTCTGTTGTGACATAGATTTGGTGACACTAGTGACTAAACTAAAATGGGTGACCTATTTTTGTAGACTTCTTACTTAGATGCCGGTTCGGCCAGTCATAGGCGACTTAGAAAGCTCTTTCCAGCTGCCCAAGGTTTTTTTGAACTCAATCATACGTTCCAAGTGTAAGGGTTGGTTTCTTTACATTGAAGGGCTTGCCTTGTATTGGGCATTGGACTTCCTGTTGGGCTTTGGACACCCACACCGCATATAAAATTATCTCCGAATAATCAACTACTTCGTTCATCATCTCATCAGGCGTACAAAATAGTACAGAATTCACTGAACATTAGTTTCACAATGAGGCCGCCATCTTACTTCTGCTCGATGCTCTTCTATGTGCTTTGTTTAAAAAAAGATTAGTTCCGCCCAAACAGGGCCGGATAACAGAATTCTATGTGCCTGTCCGTGGCCTCATCTTTGAAGGTACCCTCTTTATTTTAACCTTTTTTTTTTCAAAATATGCTTATTAAATTTAAAAAAATGATGGAAATAATATTAAATTTTAAATTTCTAAATACAGATATAACATTCTTTTACATTTATTAATATTATTAAAATAAATTTATATTGACGTTTGATTAGGGTTTCCTTGTGGGCGGGGGGGGGGGCAAATGCATTCACTAAAAACCAGCCCAGGGCTTCCCCATAACTAAATCCGGCATCGTCCGTAACGTGGGCCCACATTTCTCTATGATCCGTATATTAAATTCTTTTTACAGTATGGCAAAAAATGTTCACTAAAACTTGTCAATTTTGATGGCCAGGTATTCGTGTATCTGTCAAGACAGACGTGTTGAAATGTTTCACGTAAGATGTGTAGCCACAAAGTGTAGCCACAACGTGCAGTGTATTAGAAGTAGTGCGCTACAAAATGTAGCCTTGTATTAGAAAAATTCCATTTGTGTTTCAACCCGTTGGATGGTGCTAGTTGATAGAAAGTATTGACCTAGATATAGCACGTGACCTAAATGAAGTTGATAAATAGTATCGCTTTATTTACAAAGTGTTGTTATCTAGAGAATCAAGCAAAATAGAGTGAACGAGTTTACACAGTTTTATCTTCTTATCTTATATAATACAGACGTTACTTAAAAAAAAAAGATGATGATTACGTCCTACGCGTCATGCATTTAGTCATGCATTTTGACCTAAACTCACGCAAGTCACTGGTTTTCCTGGCTAGCTCAGACAACCCATACCATGCTCTCATAGCGCTAGGGATGAATGAGCATTTTTACAAATTTGTCCTTGCATAGGGAGGAATCAGACATTGCCAATGACAGATCTTTATGCAGACAGCTTGCCTCCCAATGCACAGAACTGCGCGGGAAGACCTATGTCTAAGTGAAAGACCTGATTTGGAGTAGCAGTAAAAGCCTAATAATGGAGTATTAACTGTAGACCACTAACTGCTGAGGAATAGTAATCCCAGACCAGTAACTTCTGTGGAATAGTAATTACAGACTGCTGAGTAACTGTTGAGGATAAGTCATTACAGATCAGTAACTGCTGAAGATTAGTAATTTAAGACCAGTAAATGCTGTAGAATAGTAATAGCATACTAGTAATAGCTGTGAGTAGCAATGTACCTCATTCACCAAACGTAAACAAACAACATTTTCTCTATATGTTCTATACAAATTACGCAATACGTAAGGCTGTCACGTGATACGTAATTTTCACTATTTTATCAATATTATGACGTGGCTAAATGTGTTTATTTACAATTGTTGAATGAGGTCCATTGCAGATCAGATAAGCGGACAGAGAGATATAGTGCCAGTAAAAGTCCCCCTTTCATACCTTGTGGTCTATAGGGCAAACGATGTAAAGGTCATCTGTTTCTGTTGCCCACGGTTAACGAGGGTGTCATGTGGCCAGCACAAAGACCAAAACTTTTGAGGTGCAGATCTTAGAAAGAAAGTTGAGATTGATGTGTCACATCCTAAGAGTACTAGATGAAGCCGAGAGGACGAGAAAGAGCGGGAAAGCTATTAAAAAACTAGCAAGACATCACGGAGTGTGACGTATTTTGATCGAGAACCCACTGTTGAGGAACATGAGGAACACATATGACAGATAATAATGGAGACCTTCTAGATGTTTTTTTTACACGTATCTATCCCCTGATTTAACCCATTAGGTCGTGTAGAAAAAAATTTTCAACAATCGGTGAAAGTCCCTCAAACATTGGACAAAGAGGGCGGACAGTCCGACATCAGTGGAGACCAGAGGCGGTTTGGGTGATAATATTAGCCCGGGCATTTCTATAGAATCCGGCCCACAAATTGTTATCACACGATGGGCATCCGACTCTAGATCTACTTTCAAAATCATTCTGATAAGTTTGATAATGCCTCGATAACTGAACACATGCATAAGATGAACTTAGTATTTATAAGTAATATAATCCTGATATTGTTTTTTAATCGTTTAGTATGTAGGCACTGGGAGGCGCGATGGCTTCCAAACCGAGGACCGGGGTTCGAATCCTAGTTAAGACTGGGATTTTTAATTTCGGTATCTTCGGGCGCCTCTGAGTCCACCCAGCTCTAATGGGTACCTGACATTAGTTTGGGATAAGTAAAAGCAGTTGGGCGTTATGCTGGTCACTTGACACTCTCGTTAACCGTGGGCCACAGAAACCGATGACCTTTTCATCATCTGCTCTAGAGACCACAAGGTCTGACATCAGAACTTTACTTTTTTATGTAGGCACTAGAAGGATGGCGCCTTCTAGTGGCATTGTCTAAGGATGTAGAATGTAGATCTCATTTCGGAAAATGTGTTAGATTAAATTAGTATTACACTGTATAGAGTCTGTAAAAGATTTTTTTAACACGACGCTCATATGGCCCATTTTACAAGGGAATATTATAAAACGTTTAACAATTAAATATGTTGACATTCATGAGGCCCTTTGGGTGGCCCTACCTGCCCATTTGGGTACCGGCCCAGCGGGCATTTGCCCAAATGCCCACATAGACAGTCCGCCCCAGGTGGAGACAGAGAACTGAAGAGTACAAACAAAGCGGACAGTTCGAGGTCAGTGGAGATAGAGAGTATGCTGATGATAATATAGAGATGGAGCGAGAGAAAATAGAAGAGCGTTATCGTGATGAAAGAAGAAAAAGATGAAAGAATGAAAGAAGAAAGAGAGAGCCTAATGTACGTGATGGAAGGGGGGGGGAGAGACCCGTCTCGTCTATTTCCCGATAAGTCGTAACGTCAGGTTATAAAAAAAAATGGTTGACATTCCGGAGTCGTCAAGGTAAGATGGACCTGGGACATTAAAAAAAAACTTTTTTTATAGATCTAGTAGCCAGGAGGAGGGGGAAGTGGTGGTGGCGGTAGGACTGTTCAGGATGCTAGAACAGTAGAGACCTTTTTTTTTAAGACTTGTGTGAAAACAAACTAACTGGATTTGTGACGAGGCACGCTGTTTCTGATGTGTCATGTGAATAACTCACTGTGGGATGACAGGGTGTGCTTTTAACAAAAAAAAAAAACGAAATAAAGATGTCTTTTTGTTTCGTTTTGGTAAATAGTATGACACTACCTCATCAACAAATATTCAAGATTGTCTAGGTCTTTTTGTTTCGTTTTGG
>JADKLZ010059487.1:0-12662 GCA_021533235.1 Biomphalaria straminea | reverse complement strand
CTAACATGGCTTTCTGAAATATAAATTATGTGAAACACAACTAATAGGACTAATTGAAAGCAAATACACATTATACAGTATAGTGCCATAGTATTCAAACTCAATACTAACATACCTTTAGCTAAGGAGTGTTATATAATTTTAAAAATTTAATAGCTAAATTAGATTCAGACTTCTCTAGAGCAATTAAGAGTATATAGTAACTTGTTACTTACCAACTTAAAATTCTACACACTTTTACCCTGATCGCTCATTTAGGGAAAGACCAGAGAGTAATTAGAAATGGATCCAAATGGACAATAGTACATGTACACCCACTAATGTTTTCAATGTACATAAATGACCAACCTAATAGCTTAGTCCAGAAACTATTAGCAGACGATTGATTAAAGTATTATTATTATAGCTTTTATATAGAGCTACTTTCATGCTTATAGCATGCTTAGAGCGCTTTGGTCCAATCTCATTTGTGGACCAGTGGGGGGAGGGGGTATCTAGGAGCTGGTTTTCCGTGCTGCCTTTAGGCGCTCAGTAAACACAACTCTGCCCGAGTCGTGTGTCGAGCCTCGAGCCCCCTTCTAGGTAGCCGTAGGCCAAAGAAACATATAACCTTTACATCATCTGCCCTATAGACTACAGGGTCTGAAAGGGGAACTTTAATGTTTTTAACTTTGGTTTTTAAGTTTACCAGAAAGCTCAGATATTTTCGTACCATTGCAGAAGCACCGTCGGTAGCGACAGAAAGGATATTAGTCTAAAGATTAAACTTTAACTTGCCATAAACAAGAGTGATGAGCAAGGTGTTCAAGACAAAAGCTTCCAACAAGGCACCCATTACAGTTCAAGGAAAGGCGCTGGAAGAAGTGGAAAGCTTCATCTGGACAACCGTGGAAAAAGAGGCAGATGTCAGAAGCCGCATTTGGGAAAATCTCGAGCTGCATACCTTCAGCTGAAGATCAGCTGGGGACACAGAAAAATAAGCACCACCAGCAAAATAATGCTCGTTAACTTCATTTGTTTAAAGTTAAACCAAGACTACTTTATGTAGAAAAAAACGTGGAGAACCATGAAAAATAAATCCAGCTACTCATCGACACCTGCCTCGAGAATATTCTTATGATCCGCTGGCAAGACAAGATCTCGAATGAGGAACTGTAGCAAAGAATCATACAGCAGCCCAGAGACGCTAAAGATGGTCAGGCCACACCCTTCGCAAATCTGCATCCAACATAACAAGGCAATCCATCACCCAAGGAAAGAGGAAGAGGGGACGGCCCAGGAATACATGGCGCCGCGAGATGGAAGCAAATGGGCGTGGGTACAGTTGAAACGAGACTCGCCCTGAACGGATACGCCTGGAGCAAGCTGGTACGTGATATATGCCCAGACGGAACCACAGGCAGAGATGAGATAGTCTTGACATTGCAAAAATCTTTTCTATTCGGTGTATAAAGTACCACCTTTCGTATCTATTTTATTTCACTCCCACGATTAAAATAATTTTAAGAAAAATACTGTAAGAGATATCTCCCATTTCTAAAAATATAACAAAATTAACTGTTAACTAATTAGTTAATTTTTTTTTATTCCTGTGCTGTCATCGACAATGAATAATTGTGCAAAATGTATAAGCTTTGTACCAGACAGACAGAGTGATTTGATATAAGCTTTGTAATACATACATTTTACATTAGAGTATTTATTTTTACGGACGGCTACATTAGAAACACACACACCGTAACATTCATAGAATGTGTAAATTACTGCATTTATTCAGTTTAGCTACTTTCGCAATTTAATAGATACCGTACTTAGTTATTAAACTTAATTTTTTGTTTTGAAAGTAATTGATAGGCATCTAAAGGTATATTTAAAATAGACATGGTTCTTCTTTAATTAAAAAAATGACATTTAAACATGACCTATGACATGTAGAAATAAGTTTTGTTTCAACATACAGTTAAATTGACTAGCCGTAAACGAAATATAATCAGTAGCGTAGCAACTTTGTCGCGAAAGGGGTTCAGTGAGCCCGGACCCACGACAATTAGTAGCCCAAATGGTATTAAGGGTAATAAAATGTGTTGATTATGAAGAATGTAAATGATGGGCTTTTACCAGGGGCGTAGCTAGGATTTTTCCATGGTTTGGGGGCCCGCGGGGCTTGACTCCTTTTGGGTCCCCTGCTTTTTGCGTAATATATGATTTTTAATGTAAGAAACACTCATTTGGGGGCTCCTCTCAAGTGGGGGCCCGGGGGAATTTTTCAAATTCTCCCCCTCCTCCCCCCACCCCAGCTACGCCACTGGCTCTTACATAATTGTACTTCCAACCATTGTATATTAAAATATGTGGTGTGAAATCAAATAAAGGGAGGTAACCATGATATTATCGGTTAGCGTTTCATTAAACTCTATTTTAAAATAACGGTTGTATATATTGTTACTATACCTGCAACCTAATGTGAATGTGTCCTACTAGATAAAATTATCTTTTTTATTTTGGTTTTTCTTATAGTAATATTATGAAATGTATCCACTTGTTATGATACATATATTGATGTTATAAATAAACAATACATTACACTACATTTGTTGCGTGACCCTTTCCTGTTTTTCGGTATAAAAAAAATGCTTATGAAAAATTAAATCTCTCTTATTGTACTTTCTTGCTTCTTAAGTTATATTGTTCCTTAACTGGTTTAACATCAACCCTCTGGACAACAGTTGAAGACTCCTATTTGATGCTGATATCAAGTTAAAGATTCTCGTTCAGAAGATTGGTGCCTGAGAGACTCATGATTGATACTAACTGTCACATATGCCATTCTAGGTTTATCTGTATATTTCATATTTAATAAGAACATGTGTGAAAATATAAATCTGGGTTTTTAACTGTACCTCGGATTTACCCGGTACCTATTTATAGCTTATCATCAGACATCATGATTCAAATCTATTGGTTAATTTGAATATAAAGACATTCTAAAAAAGCGGGCAAAAAGAGTGCGCCAAGGAGTCTATGCGAAATCATTCTAGAGAGCAGATGTGTTTTTAATAGTTATACAAGTTTAGTTAAGAAAGAAGCCTTTGTTCTGCATTCTGTTTTATTGAAATATATTCTGTACATAGCTGTACTTATGTTAAGTATTAAATAAAGTTCCTGTGTTATTATTTCAACGAAGCATTACTCTATTAGAATCCTAGATCGTCTTTGTTCAAATTATGTATTATTCAAGTAATAGTCCCCGGCAGCAAAAGACTACTCTCCTATCAGCCAGCAACTTCGTTTAGCTCATCAAAGAAAAGCTAATGACATCATCTACAACACGATAGAAGAGACTTGTGACACTAACGTAAACACCGTCCACTGTAGATGTCACAGAAATCTGCATTAATGTCCAAACGTCAACAACTTGTCCTAATGTCACGTAACCTAGCTTGACTTACTCTTGCGATTCAAAAACTGTTTTCGTCATTCAAAGCATTCAGTTCACTCTAGTGACATTCACTTGGGACATTAAGAAAAGATAAGATAATTTTTATTGATCCAATCTAATGGAAAGTCAGTTTGATTACAATTAAGGATAGAAACACTGTTTAATCTACCGTGAAGCTCCTAGTTATAACATTTGAGATGATCCCATTTTTTTGCGGTTCCCGAAAGGGGAAAAGACGCTATTAGTTTTATGTGGAATGTCTGTCCGTCCGTCCGTCCCGTTTAGATCTCGTAAACTAGAAAATATAGTGAAAATCTGACACCATAATATTTTAGAATTTAGACCATTCAAAGTTCTACTTTTTTTTCTTTTCTGAAAGCGAATTATCTATTATTTAAATCCCTTATGCAAGCAGTTTTTCAGAAAAATACAGAACTTTTGCAACTATTCACCATTAATTGTAGCAAACACTGGAGGCCCTTAGAAACGGATACAAACTATATAACATATTTTGAACATATTTATGCAAATGGATTAAGATTTTTTCAAAAAGTAATTATTATTACATTTGCGTTGCAAAGTTATAAAGTTCTGTCATACTAACTACTACATTTGCAAAAAAAAAAAAAGTTTTGTTTTTTTAAGCGAAAAATCTATTTATTATGCATATAAGTTGGACATAATTCAAAACAATAAATAAATAATAATTTTTTTTTGTTCTTTTTTTTAATTTGATCACATGACTGCTAGGAGATAAAAACTACAATACTTTTAACAATTATCTTTTTTACGAAAAATGTTTTTTTCTTCAAGATTTGAATAAGAGATTGACCCTTTACAAAACAATTACATGTATTAGATATTCATTAAAAGACATCAGTTAGGCCAGGTTCACATCCTACCTTCACTCTTACCTATCCCTTGATCTGCTGGACGTTGGGGCACCACACAAGATCTGTCAACATTCTTTCTGCATTCTTCTCTGCCATTTGTATTTGATAGTATTTCATTTTGATGTTCTTTCTGAAAATAAGAAACCAGCCTTTTTACTTGCCTGTGTAGTCCACTTCTGTGGCCGATTTTGAGTTTGTGTTTCCACACAAACTGTCTTTGTAACCTTGTTGATTCTCTTGTTTTT
Organism: Biomphalaria straminea; assembly: GCA_021533235.1. Taxonomy (NCBI): domain Eukaryota; kingdom Metazoa; phylum Mollusca; class Gastropoda; family Planorbidae; genus Biomphalaria; species Biomphalaria straminea. The sequence continues at coordinate 8,085 of JADKLZ010059487.1, read as the reverse complement.
AATGGACATTTCCAATAAAGGGGAGGGAATTTTTAAAGTGAACTATGTTGATTCACGCCCTTGTTTTAACTAAGCAGACTTTACAATTGATATCGTGATAATTTCAAATAAAAACTGTAATAATTACGTATCTTTCTGCATTCTTCTTTGTCATTTGCCTTTGATAGAATTTTATAAGATAGGATAAGATAGGATATTTTTATTGATCCAATCTAATGGAAATTCAGTTTGATTACAATTGACAGCGTAACTACTGTACAAAAACAATACTGATGAAAAATTCAAACAACATTCACATACGAACACAAATACACATTCACAACCAGCTCTTTATGAATTTGACTTCTATGTACTTCTCGATGACGACAGCTGACCTCGTAACACTCTGACCGAAAGTGGGACAAAGGAGTTTTTAAATCTTTCAGTTTTAGTCTTGGTGGAAAGGAGACGACCACTTCGTTCAGATCTTTGTAACATTTGTTTAATGGGCGCAGATTGTCTTTAAGAATCGTTAGTGATTTGGAAAGGCATCTTTCTTGGAAAAGCTCTTCAAGAGATGGTAGCTGTACTTGAGTAATATATAATGCTTTTTTAATTAGTCTATTATTCTGATTTCCTTTCTGAAAATATTGAAACCTGCCATTTTTTCCTGCCTGGGTCGACCACTTCGGGGGCCTATTTTGAGTTTGTATTTCCTTTGTAACCTTGTTTTTATCTGGGATTTGTTCTCTGAAGATCAGGATACATTTTCTGAAGGTGTTTAATTTTTTTTCCTTTGTCTTCTGTGTAAGGACGAATGTAACCACTAATAATATTAAAAGAAAATTGCTTTAAAAGCAGTTGGAAAATTGTGCTGAATGTAAACCAGCTTTTTAAGTATCAGTTGTCCATTCCTCTCTTTGGGGTTAGGGATTTGAATGAGTGAGATGAAAGCCTGGGCATTGTTTATGGTCGGAACGATGTCGCCCACACAGCAGTTCCCCCCTCTCCGCGCAGCTGATGTGGCCAAAGGAACGGAATATCCGATACAGTTTGGGATCAGTAACGCCGCAGGCTCTGGCAGGCTGTAGCACAGTGTGCCACAATCTGCCTAAGGGTCACCAGCTCCTGATTTTTCCTCAGGGTTGTCTCCCGAAGCCTTTCCCACGTTTGGGTATAGCCGCAAGGCAGCGGAGGTTTGGATTCAGAGTTTTACCTTCTCCTAGATGGGTAGCCAACCAAGGCTAACGAGCCCCTTCTGCCCGAAGCTTACTGGTTTAGGCGCCAGTTACTCGCCTTTGCCCCTTCTCCTGTCTGTGGTAACGGTTCCGCCAGGCTCAATATCTGAACCACACGTGAAGGCCAGGAGTTGGACTGGTTGTCAGAGGCTATTTGAGACGCATGCAGTTGGAAGCATTTTATAGGTAATGATGGGCTTAAGCTGATTACCACTTCCGGCGTTAACAACCTTGCATTCCACAATGTTGCATAACACAACCCTCGCCCGCTTTTCGACGACCACTGTTCCAATGGTATAATGTAATTTAGAAATGCAAGTACGACTTTGAAACATTCGACTTTCTACTGAGTAGAATCTACAATGAGATTAACATAATCACTTCAATATCTTTTATATATTGTTAAGTTGGTGTTGTAAAACATTCAGTCGGGACTTTGTTTTGTGTTGTCCTAAGACCTTTAGGACAATTTTAACAGGCTCCTTAACTAGTAACGGCTAACATACATTTAGAATACCTGAAAATTTAGCATACTACTCTTAATCCTAGCAAGTTACATGGTGGACCAATGACATTAACGTTATGACAAATCTTCACAATTTAAAAATAGTTTTTTTTTTATTATTTATTTTTCTTGTTGTGGAGGTAATTTCGTTTTATTGGATTGTAAAATTTCCAAATTCCATAAACAAAAATTTACCCACAAAAAAAAAAAATAAATTAAAATTTAAAAAAAACCCATTTTTTCTTTTTTTTTATCGTGTGATTGTCGATCTATGTTTTTATTTAAATACATTTTAATTCAGCCTTGTCTTCGGACTCTTCCCGTCTGAGAATTAAAGAAGAATACAACATTTAACGTGAATACGTAGACCCAATGGTGACCTTCTTATTTGGCCACAATAAAAGCAAACAAAAATCATTGTCAGCTTGGGTTTCATTTCACTTTATTTTCATTGGTGAAAGATTGACGTTTACATCACGTGACTTATTTAGTTGACACGTTCAGTATGTGCTTGTTTTTTTTTTTAAACTTCCCGACCATTAGTAATTAATCAAGTATTTGTTTGCGTTAGTCTCTTGGCACAATCAATACGTGTTTTTTTTTCCTTTTATATTCTTTTATTTTCCATTTTCTTCCGTCTCTCAACAGTGATTCAACAGTGTGATAGGCTTAAGTTGTTGTTTTTTTAATTGCCCAGTTAGCATAAACATAGAAATATCGAAAGTGGTTTAATTAAGAATCGCTTTTCGTTTGATCTTTTTATTATTTTATACTTCCTTACTTAGACTTAGATCCTCCCTCACCATTCGGCGCAATGGGCGGCAAGCTGTCTCCTTAAAGATCGGTCATTGGCAAGTTGGGCCAGTTTACCGCATTGGTTCAGGGTTCTTACGTTCATAATTAGGATGGTGAAAAACGCGATTGTTCTTAGAGTATCTGGGAGTTTGATGTTCAGTCAAAAGTAGACTTTAGGTCTTCAGTAAAAAAAAAATTAGTAAAATACGACGCCATTCCCATACGGCCTAGATTTTGCATTCGTCATTCAAAAAGAAAGTGATAGGCCTATAAATAATTTGCTGTCGTTCTACTCTTACAAAAACCTTAATCAACTCACTCTGTATGTCTTTCAAGTACACATCCTGTACACGTTCCCCCCCCCCCCCCCCCCATTTTTCCATTCTCGGATGAAGTTCAAATTGTCGCACAGTTATTTTTAGTCGACGACAGCAGATGAATCAATAAAATAGAAATAAACCAATGGTCCTCATTCACCTATTGTAAACAAACAACATTTAGCCACGTGATTCTATATATCTTCTATACAAATTATGTAATAGATAAAGGCTGTCATGTGATACATATATGTCATTGTTTTATCAATATTTTGACCTGGCTAAATGTGTTTATTTACGACTGTTGAATTAGGTCCATTGGTTAATTCATTAATTAGTTGTTGTTTTTCTTTTATAGAATAGGAAGACAAGTCTTGCAGTATTAAGATATATGGCAGTAATTGTACGATTCTTTAGTAAAGTAAGTAAAGTTCCCCTTTCAGACCTTGTGGTCTACAGGGAAGATGATGTAAAGGTCATCTGATTCTGTGGCCTACGGTTAACGAGGGTGTCATGTGGCCAACACAACGACCAACCGCCTTTACTTTTCCCCAACTAATGTCAGGTACCCATTAGAGCTGGGTGGACTCAAGGGCGCCCGAAAATCCCGAAATAAAAATCCCAGTCTTCACCAAGATTCGAACCCGGGACCTCCAGTACGGAAGCCAAGCGCTTTACCGCTCAGCCACCGCGCCCTCTGTACGATACCATATATATATATTGTTTAAATATATATTTTTTAAATATTTTGCTTGCTATTTACGATTTCAATGTAAATTGTATAAAGACAAAGTTACAACACTTTCCTTTCTCTGTCAGAGTCCAATGAGAAGCTGACTAAGACGATTCTAAGCGAGGAAGACGAAGAAGATGACGACCAGGAGAACGGAGACGACGCCGACGCCCATGGGCCGCAGCACTTGAAGCAGCAGCAGCCGCAGACACTGGGCGCTAAGAAAACCGTGGCGCAGATCATGCGTGACAAGAAGAAGCAGACTCACATGACTCTACAATGGTAAGTACTCCTGGCATTGTTTTAGTACTGTATCACTAAGTTTAAATTAGTCGGCAGTTTTAGGCGAGTAATATTTGTATTGAGGAAGAGAAAGTTCCCCTTTCAAAATCTTGCGGTTTAAAGGACATATGATGTGAAGGTAATTTGTTTCTGTGGCCTCGGTTAACGAGGGTGTCATGTGGTCAGCACAACGACCGACCGACGTTATTTCTCCCAACTTATGTCAAGGTACCAATTAGAGCTAGATGGACTCAGAGGCGCCCTAAAGATCCAGAAATTAAAAATTCCAGTCTTCGCTAGGATTTGAACCCGGGATCACCCAGTTTAGTAGCAAAGCGCTTTCCCACTCAACCAGCGCGCATCCTGGAGAAGTGAGGAGTACAATAGTCACTATTAGAAGTCTGTTGTGACATAGATTTGGTAACACTAGTGACTAAACTAAAATGGGTGACCTATTTTTGTAGACTTCTTACTTAGATGCCGGTTCGGCCAGTCATAGGCGATTTCGAAAGCTCTTTCCAGCTGCCCAAGGTTTTTTTGAACTCAATCATACGTTCCAAGTGTAAGGGTTGGTTTCTTTACATTGAAGGGCTTGCCTTGTATTGGGCATTGGGCTTCCTGTTGGGCTTTGGACACCCACACCGCATATAAAATTATCTCCGAATAATCAACTAGTTCGTTCATCATCTCATCAGGCGTACAAAATAGTACAAATGTTTTGATATAGATACATTTCGCCATAATGAATACATGCATTCAGAATTCACTGAACATTAGTTTCACAATGAGGCCGCCATCTTACTTCTGCTCGATGCTCTTCTATGTGCTTTGTTTAAAAAAAAAAGATTAGTTCCGCCCAAACAGGGCCGGATAACAGAATTCTATGTGCCTGTCCGTGGCCTCATCTTTGAAGGTAGCCTCTTTATTTTAAACTTTTTTTTTTCAAAATATGCTTATTAAATTTAAAAAAAATGATGGAAATAATATTACATTTTAAATTTCTAAATACAGATCTTTTACATTTATTAATATTATTAAAATAAATTTATATTGAAGCTTGATGAGGGTTTCCTGGTGGGCGGGGAGGGGGGGAAAATGCATTCACTATAAACCAGTCCAGGGCTTCCCCATAACTAAATCCGGCATCGTCCGTAAAGTGGGCCCACATTTCTCTATGATCCGTATATTAAATTCTTTTTACAGTTTGGCAAAAAATGTTCACTAGCACTTGTCAATGTTGATGGCCAGGTATTCGTGTATCTGTCAAGACAGACGTGTTGAAATGTTTCACGTAAGATGTTTAGCCACAAAGTGTAGCCACAACGTGCAGTGTATTAGAAGTAGTGCGCTACAAAATGTAGCCTTGTATTAGAAAAATTCCAGTTGTGTTTCAACCCGTTGGATGGTGCTAGACTCTAGTTGATAGAAAGTATTGGCCTAGATATAGCACGTGACCTAAATGAAGTTGATAAATAGTATCGCTTTATTTACAAAGTGTTGTTATCTAGAGAATCAAGCAAAATAGAGTGAACAAGTTTACACAGTTTTATCTTCTTATCTTATATAATACAGACGTTACTTAAAAAAAAAAAGATGATGATTACGTCCTACGCGTCATGCATTTAGTCATGCATTTTGACCTAAACTCACGCAAGTCACTGGTTTTCCTGGCTAGCTCAGACAACCCATACCATGCTCTCATAGCGCTAGGGATGAATGAGCATTTATACAAATTTGTCCTTGCATAGGGAGGAATCAGACATTGCCAATGACAGATCTTTATGTAGACAGCTTGCCTCCCAATGCACAGAACTGCGCGGAAAGACCTATTTCTAAGTGAAAGACCTGATTTGGAGTAGCAGTAAAAGCCTAATAATGGAGTATTAACTGTAGACCACTAACTGCTGAGGAATAGTAATCCCAGACCAGTAACTTCTGTGGAATAGTAATTACAGACTGCTGAGTAGTTGTTAAGGATAAGTCATTACAGATCAGTAACTGCTGAAGATTAGTAATTAAGACCAGTAAATGCTGTAGAATAGTAATAGCATACTAGTAATAGCTGTGAATAGTAATGGACCTCATTCACCAAACGTAAACAAACAACATTTTCTCTATATGTTCTATACAAATTACGCAATACGTAAGGCTGTCACGTGATACGTAATTTTCACTATTTTATCAATTTTATGACGTGGCTAAATGTGTTTATTTACAATTGTTGAATGAGGTCCATTGCAGATCAGATAAGCGGACAGAGAGATATAGTGGCAGTAAAAGTCCCCCTTTCATACCTTGTGGTCTATAGGGCAAACGATGTAAAGGTCATCTGTTTCTGTTGCCCACGGTTAACGAGGGTGTCATGTGGCCAGCACAAAGACCAAAACTTTTGAGGTGCAGATCTTAGAAAGAAAGTTGAGATTGATGTGTCACATCCTAAGAGTACTAGATGAAGCCGAGAGGACGAGAAAGAGCGGGAAAGCTATTTAAAAACTAGCAAGACATCACGGAGTGTGACGTATTTTGATCGAGAACCCACTGTTCCATGAGGAGCACATATGACAGATAATAATGGAGACCTCCTAGATCTTTTCTACACGTATCTATCCCCTGATTTAACCCATTAGGTCGTGTAGAAAAAAATTTCAACAATCGGTGAAAGTCCCTCAAACATTGGATAAAGAGGGCGGACAGTCCGACTTCAGTGGAGACCAGAGGCGGTTTGGGTGATAATATTAGCCCGGGCATTTGTATAGAATCAGGCCCACAAATTGTTATCTCACGATTTGCATCCGACTCTAGATGTACTTTCAAAATCATTCTGTTAAGTTTGATAATGTCCCGATAACTGAACACATGCATAAGGTGAACTTAGTATTTATAAGTAATATAATCCTGATATTGTTTTTTAATCGTTTAGTATGTAGGCACTGGGAGGCGCGATGGCTTCCAAACCGAGGACCGGGGTTCGAATCCTAGTTAAGACTGGGATTTTTAATTTCGGTATCTTCGGGCGCCTCTGAGTCCACCCAGCTCTAATGGGTACCTGACATTAGTTTGGGAAAAGTATGTAGGCACTGGGAGGCGCGATGGTTGGGCGTTATGCTGGTCACTTAACACTCTCGTTAACCGTGGGCCACAGAAACCGATGACCTTTTCATCATCTGCTCCAGAGACCACAAGGTCTGACAGGAGAACTTTACTTTTTATGTAGGCACTAGAAGGATGGCGCCTTCTAGTGGCATTGTCTAAGGATGTAGAATGTAGATCTCATTTCGGAAAATGTGTCAGATTAAATTAAATTACACTGTATAAAGTCTGTAAAAGATTTTTTTAACACGACGCTCATTGGGCCCATTTTACAAGGGAATATTATAAAACGTTTAACAATTAAATATGTTGACATTCATGAGGCCCTTTGGGTGGCCCTACCTGCCCATTTGGGTACGGCCCAGCGGGCATTTGCCCAAATGCCCACATAGACAGTCCGCCCCAGGTGGAGACAAATAACTGAAGAGTACAAACAAAGCGGACAGTTCGAGGTCAGTGGAGATAGAGAGTATGCTGATGATAATATAGAGATGGAGCGAGAGAAAATAGAAGAGCGTTATCGTGATGAAAGAAGAAAAAGATGAAAGAATGAAAGAAGAAAGAGAGAGCCTAATGTACGCGATGGAGGGGGGGGGGAGAGACCCGTCTCGTCTATTTCCCGATAAGTCGTAACGTCAGGTTATAAAAAAAAATGGTTGACATTCCGGAGTCGTCAAGGTAAGATGGACCTGGGACATTAAAAAAAAACTTTTTTTTTTAGATCTAGTAGCCGGGAGGAGGGGGAAGTGGTGGTGGCGGTAGGACTGTTCAGGATGCTAGAACAGTAGAGACCTTTTTTTTTTAAGACTTGTGTGAAAACAAACTAACTGGATTTGTGACGAGGCACGCTGTTTCTGTTGTGACATGTGAATAACTCACTGTGGGATGACAGGGTGTGCTTTTAAAAAAAAAACGAAATAAAGATGTCTTTTTGTTCCGTTTTGGTAAATAGTTTTAGGCTACCACATCAACAAACATTCAAGATTGTCTAGGTCTTTTTGTTTCGTTTTGGTAAATAGTATGACACTACCTCATCAACAAACATTCAAGATTGTCTAGGTCTTTTTGTTTCGTTTTGGTAAATAGTATGACACTACCTCATCAACAAATATTCAAGATTGTCTAGGTCTTTTTGTTTCGTTTTGG
>JADKLZ010059486.1:0-15999 GCA_021533235.1 Biomphalaria straminea | reverse complement strand
CATTTGCAGCTTCTAAAGTGATTCAAGAGGCCAATCCTTGACACACAGCTGCGATCACAGGTTGGCCATCTGCAATCACCAGGGGCTGTTACACTTTCACCCTTCTATCTACTTCTTGTTAATAAGCTTGTTATTATACCATAATCATAGACATAAATAGATATAGACTGGAAACAGGAAGGAACTTTATGTAACTTGAAAAAATGTATATCTATTGAATTCGGATTTCCGAAATCTGACAAGTTGCACGATCTTCAGTCTTAAAGATTCAACAAAACTACACTGCCTCCCTATTTACAAAACACTAATAAAATATTGTAATACTTATATAGGTTATGGCTGAAATAGATATAAATACTTAACTTTTATACTGCCCATGCTGTATAGTAAAGCGCACAAATCACAAATTTTCCTTCATAAAACTCTCTTATTGGCCAGTCTATATTTATTTATGTCTATGACCAATAATGACCATAATAGATAACGAACTAACAACACATACTTCCGATTCCGCTAAGGGAACTTACTCTTACACAACATTACATCATATATCAACACTTCTAATATATATGCCATCTGCAATCCAGGACCTTTCCTTTATGCTTGCTCTCCAAGTGGATATATCCAGTGCCTTCGTTGTGTCCATTTTGAAGTGCGTTATGCCACGTTCGCATACATTGGTATATCTTAAAAGTGGGCAACCAGCGGCTCTCCTGCCTTCTATTAGACCACCATCTTGCGGGAGTCGACCTTGTGGCATTCTGTGAACATGTCCAAGCCAGCCAACATCACCCTAGCCAAATTCAGCCTATTGTTGGATCATAGCAGGGTGTCATGTGGCAACGACCAACCGAGTTTACTTGAATGTTAGATTTTTTAAAAAATCTACACAAATAAAAAGGAATTATCTTTACTCAGCCCCGAGAAAACATCATATTTAAGCGAATTTACATATTTAGAAGACTTTATAATATTCCTGTGATAGACCTTAGAGTGCCATAGACCTAGAGTTAGAAGACGATGAGCAAAATTTCCTCAAAGATAATAAAGGTGTAAATATTATCATTATGTGAAAAACGAACAACTATTCCTTTTCTTGCACTGCCAGGGTCGAGTTTTGTTGGAGAGAAACAAAATTCATTGTAGTCCCTTTAAAAGTGTCCACTGATAAATGTTCTGGTAATGTGGCCGGTCTGACAGGCAACGAGAATCTTCTTAGGATTGTTCAAGATGTCTTTGAAGTCATTTGTCTTAACAACATGGTGTATTGTTATTCTAGACAAGCGTTTAACCTCCAAGCTTAGGTTCCCATATTTTTAATGTTTTTCTATTTCGGTTTAGTCCTCTTAACAGTGTCCATTAAAGAAGTTTTCTGATAATGTGGCAAGTCTGCAGCAGTACTGCCTCTCTAACATGCAACTTGTTATTTTTATTATTTTAAACATTAATTGTGCAATAGAAAATCCGTAGAGGGCGCGGTGGCTGAGCGGTAAAGCGCTTGGCTTCCGTACTGGAGGTCCCGGGTTCAAATCCTGGTGAAGGCTGGAATTTTTATTTCGGGATTTTCGGGCGCCCTTGAGTCCACCCAGCTCTAATGGGTACCTGACTTAAGTTGGGGAAAAGTAAAGGCGGTTGGTCGTTGTGCTGGCCACATGACACCCTCGTTAACCGTAGGCCACAGAATCAGATGACCTTTACATCATCTGCCCTATAGACCACTAGGTCTGAAAGGGGAACTTTACTTTTTTTTTATAGAAAATCCGTAATAAAATGTTTTTTTTTTTGTAGTGTAATAAGCATGGCATTTTTAATATTTGCAACTTATCAGTACTATCTAGCAAGCCAAATGTAGTGTGAGTCTGGTCAATAGTTGTGTATGTATTTGTCATAATTTTGTTCTTCTTAAAAAAAGCTTTTTTTTTTCTTTCACTTCCTTTACAATAAAAAAAAATCTCCTTTATTTTTATCAGTGATACTAAATTGACTAGTTGATTTAGTTCCTGTCTTGAGTATCTGTACTCCGTGACATGGCGTCCAGGACCATGGGAGAACTGCCCTGCTTGTTGGAACAATAATCCCTCAATAGACAAAGGGATGTCACTCGGATTAAAAGATATCGCCTTAACCCTTGTTTATTGTTCCTGACGCCATATATTCAAATATATGCTGAATCTATGCTCAAATTAGATTTATTGTCTGCTGTCACAAGTTATAGATAGGACATAGGACCTCCTATCAGTTGGTGGGCTAGAGGACATAGGACACGAAGTTTAAATAAACGTTGGAGACGAAAGATAGAGCGTGGGGGCTTCAAACTCAAAAGTCTATGGTTTAAATCGTCGGAAACTTCAAGGTCTGGATAAAGGCAATCTGGAAATACAAAGGCCAAGCACTCGACATTAAAATCAGACTGCTGTTTCTCTTGGTCATAACAGCGTTCGTCTATACTTGCATATCTTGGACGCTAACTGCAGAACTAAACAAGAAGATCCAAGCAATAGAGAAGGATTTCAGGTATTCCTCACAAAGACCACATCACAAACAGGATCATTTTGGCGACTTGGCCCCACGATTAATTGCTGACCAGAGTAAGAAAACGCAAGCATAAACTGTATGACCATATCACGAGGTCCTCATGACTCGAAGAGAACTACCTTCGGGGAACAGTAAAACAAAAAAAGTAAAGTTACCCTTTCAGACCTTACGATCTATGGGGCATATGATATTAAGGTCATCTGTTTCTATGGCCAAGGGTTAACGAGGGTGTCTTGTGGCCAGCACAACGACCAACCGCATTTACTTTCCCCAACTAAAGTTAGGTACCCCTTACAGTTGGGTGGACTCAAGGATGCCCTAAAAATCCCAAAATTCAAAATCTAGCCTTCACCTACGACCTCAGGTTAAGAAGCAGAGCACTTAACCACTCGGCCACCGCGCCCCCGGACAACAGTAAAAGTAGTAAAAGTAAAGTTCCCCTTTCAGACCTAGTGGTCTATAGTGCAGATGATGTAAAGGTCATCTGATTATGTGGCCCACGGTTAACGAGGGTGTCATGTGGCCAGCACAACGACCAACCGCCTTTACTTTTCCCCAACTAATGTCAGGTACCCATTAGAGCTGGGTGGACTCAAGGGCGCCCGAAAATCCCGAAATAAAAATCCCGGCCTTCACCAGGATTTGAACCCGGGACCTCCAGTACGGAAGCCAAGCGCTTTACCGCGCGGACAACAGTAGCAGAGAAGAAAGAGCAATAGGAAGAGAAAGTCAATGAATGGAAGGGTATTTCATTGTAAGAGATTCTGGTGAAGGCAAAAGACAGAGAGAAATGAAGGAAAACGATCGACAGATCATGTGTGGTGCCCCCAGCAGAACAACAGACTAAAGGCTAGGTCAGGGGTCGGCAACCCGCGGCTCGCGAGCCGCATGCGGCTCTTTGGATGTGAAGTTGCGGCTCTTTAGTTCCATACGCAAATATTATTTATCTTAAAGAAAAGAAATAAAAAATTGAAAAAGTTCGAATTGTTAAATTTGCACTAGGCACCGAAAAATCTCTCAGCCACTTGTACTCTCTTTTCACAACACCCCTTCCCCATTGCACGCGTTATCACTGTTGTCAGTCCATCTGAACCTCTCGTTAATTTCGGATGTTTCTAAGTAGGTTTTAATTCGCTTTCGACGCAAGACGAATTGGCATCTTCAGCACTCGCTTTGGCTGGGAATGGACGTATAGTTTGTAGTTTCAAGTAAATTAGTTAGAAGCGAATTATCTTCTTAAAGTTAGATGCCATGTACATGGGCGCCCGCAGGATTTTTTCCAGGGGGGTGCAAATTTCCATCTACGGAGAATAATAAAGAAAGGAACTGGTCCCCCCCCCATATACGATAATAAGTGACCTTTAAATATTTGTTTCAAATTAAATATTTAACATTTGAACAAACAATTTACTTTACGCGTTGTTAAGCTTATCCGTTCTGTCTATGCCTACCTACGGTCGATCCAACAGAAAATGTTAACATCAAATTGCAATTAAAATCCGCCAAACAAATCATCCCAAAATTGTGACTGGGTTCTTATTTCTCACTCCATAGTGTCTCGATCGGGCCGTTATCTTCAACTTCAATGATTAGGTCATAGTTTGACGACGGAGTCAACAAAAAGCTAGCTATAGCATTCATAATACTCTCCCGACATGACTAATGCAACGCCTTGCTAGCAGGTATATCTGATGACAAAATAGTAAAGCTGCAGCAAATTCTGAATAACGCCGCACGAATAGCCCATCGGAAAACAAGACTAGATTATGCTTTTCTAAAAGCGAAAAATCTAACTTTTTAAATCACTTATGCAAGCAGATTTTTCTATAAAATACACCACTTTTACAACTATTCACTATAAATAGTAACAAACACGGGAATCTTTTTAGTAATTATTTACCATATTTTCAACACATTTATTCGAATGGTTTTAGACTTATTGTATAAAATTATTTTTTTTACATTTGTGTCGCTACGCTAATTAAGTTTTATCATACAGACTATAACACCTATCCAAAAATAATGTTTCCTTTTTTTTAAAGAGAAACACATCTATTTAATATGCAAATAAGTGGAACATAATTTAAAACAAAATTAATAAGTAGGTATTTACATTATCTTGTGAACTAGAGGCCGATAGTGCACGCCATAATAACCGAAAAAAGGACATTTTATTTTATAGATTGACCCTTTCAGACAATTAGATCAATAAGATACACATTGTAAGATATCAATTATGGCCAGGTTCAAATTTGATTCCACATTAACTTTCACATATCCTTTGGTCTACTGGACCACACAAGATCTATCAACCTTCTTTTTACATTTTTCTCTGTCAATTTTCTTTGAAATATTTGATTATGATGTTCTTTCTGAAAATATTGATACCTGTCTTTTTACCTGCATGGGTGGACCACTTCGGGGACCGATAAAGAGTTTGCGTTTTCTCACAAACTGTCTTTGTAACCTTGTTATGTTTGTAATGTTATCACAGTGCCTTGAGCCTACATCAAGTTTGTTAACAGCGCTCTATAAATAAAACTTTATTATTATTAAGAGCTTTCTTGTATAGTCTGCAATCGTAAACTGGTGGACGTGTTTAACCTGCTATCTAGAACTAATGTATAGAAAATACAAAAAAAAACATGCATACTATCTAGAACTAAAACCGACCTTAACTCCGCATAACATAAATACATTTACACATATGACTGCACTCCTCATACATATTCAAAGAAGCTTTCATATTTATCGTATTGAAATAAAATGTCTCGAATTTTGCTACTCAGAATCCAGGGGGGTGCAAGTGCACCCCCTTGCACCCACCTGCGGGCGCCCATGGCCATGTACAAGTAATGCTAATATGGCGGTACGACTAGAAATTGCATAAAAAGGCAAACCATTTATAAACGTCAAAGACTGCTCCCTTCGTGCATCTGAAGAACTGTTTCGTGATTTCAAAACAAACCAGAAATCTTAAGAAAAAAAAAACAACAACAAAGATTTGCAACTATCTTCTAAAACAGTACAAGATAGAATAGCTAACATATCTTCAAATGTAACATATTTGCAGGTGAAAGATATTCAACTTTCTTCCGTCTTATCACTTACTATAGATGAACCTTGCGATATAAAGACAAGGCACAAGTTGCCCATATGGTCAGTCTTTCCAAAAAAAAAACTTGAAAACATTAAGCTCGTTTTAAATAAAATCGTTTCAATAGCAACAAGCATGACAGGAACAAATAAAGGGCCAACAACCATTTTTTTTTAGCAAAATAAACCATGAAATTGTTACATTTCAAGGAATTATAAACCAAAGCAAGAAGCATTTTGTGCCATATATCATCCATTGGTCAGAAATCTGGTAATCAAGAATGTGAACAGCATCTTGTCAAAAGCATTCTACCATAGTCAGTTAAAATAATTATTAAAGGAAATAGAGACTGTTTCTTCCCAATAAAGTGCAATGGCTTTCCAAAGGCTTAAACCTTTTGCTTTGTGCTTGAATAAAATATATACACTTCATCGCCCTGAATTAAAGAACAACAAATGGTTGCAAGAAAGTTACTTTATGATGGATATAAAAAGGAAATTAAATTAGCTGAATCTACAACTGCAAAGAAAATAAAACCCAGTCTATATTTTGATAGAAGAATTCGTTTTGTTTTAAAGAAAAAATATTTTTGCAGAAGATATTCAGAGCGGCAAGGTACTTCATTTTCAATGTCTACAACCAAATCGCGTTAAAATAAGTGCAACTTTTGACATGAATTACTTCAGCACAGGTGTAAAAAAATATATAAGATGAATTTCTTGATAGGTTTGAGCAGTGCAAAGCTAACCATTCTAAGATTCCAAGTAATTCCTCTCAACACAAATAGTATCAAAATCCACATTGATCATTTTGGAATTGATACTGGATCTCTAGAAATGCAATTGATCGATTTAAAAAGTTTTGTGGGGTGGAAAATGTACAGAGTTAAAAATCAAGTTGGAAGAGTTTGGAGGTCCAGAAATGATGTACGTATCAAAAGTGGACCGCTATTAAAGGAATGCCGCGAGGTGATGTGTTGAATAGAAATCCAGATTGCTACAGTCTAGTGAAGAAGTTTGTAGTAGGAGTGCTGGCTATCTTTAGATCGACATATTCGTGCGAGAAAGCGTTCTCCTGCATAATATAATTAAAAGTAAAGTAAGAAGCCAACTAACAAATCAAAATTTAGAGTTGTGTTCGAAACTAAAAACAAGCTATGAGCTAAATGTATCCAAACTTTCTAAAACCATGCTAAGCCATCACTCTTATATAATTAGTTTGTCCAATTGTTTGTTATTGAAGTATGAGTTAGTGTTGTGAGTAAAGGTTTAACTGTTTTGTTGTTTCCTAAATTATTTTTTGGGGGTGAAAAACACTACCTATATAGGAATAAAACTTTTTTTTTTATTAAAAAGTAAGTACTATTTATAGTTGGCAAGAAAAAAGATGTTGCGGCTCTTTAAAAAAATTTAAATTTGTAAATTGTAATTTTTGGCTCTTTCGACTCAAAAGGTTGCCGACCCCTGGGCTAGGTGAAGGTGGAGTCTCTCATGGGCAATAACCGTGAGAAATAAAAGTCCACTAGAGACAGAGAGTTCCGCTGGGCAAGCGAAATCTAATTACAATATATCCTTGCTCAACGGTCAATATAGATGCTATACAAAGACATAGAAATAGTATTATGTTATCTATATTTGAGATTTTCCTCTATGGCGGAAAAAATTTAACAGCTAACCATTATGATTGTCCCCTGTGAGTAGAATTATAGAAGTGTGGATAAATACGTTTTTTTTATGTTTATTTTGAAGTTATAGGAATTTTTTTTTTTTACTTTATAGCATTTTCATAGTCTAAGCTCTCCCATTTCTAAATCATTTTTTTTTAAAGTCAATGTTGTTACTGCCAACAGACCTAGCGATCTATCGGGCAGATGATTCAAAGGTTATCTGTTTCTGTGGCCCACGAGGGTATCATGTGACCAGCACAACGACCAACCACCTTTACGTTCCCAAACAAACCGGGACTCCGGGTTCGAAAGCCAGGCGCTTTACCGCTCAGCCACCTCGCCTCCAGAATCATACAGTCCAAACAAAAAAATCGTTAAGATCTGTCTTTTGTATAGTTACCTTATCGTCACATTATACATATACTGTGGAGTCCCGATACTCCGAACTGATTAAAACAGGACCTATTTCGGATTAACGAATATTTCGGAACAATCGAAATTATGACTCAAACATAATTTTGAACCACAGTGTGTATAATTGCATAAACCTGGTACAGGGTATAGTGAGTAGCACTGTTTAGTTCAGGAACGCTAGGCTTTCGAGAGGTCTTGGGTTCAAATCAGTTGCGGCCTTAGGGGGTGGCAAGTGGGGCAGCTGCCCCAGACACCGCGCTTGAGAGGGGCCCCGCGATCGGAGATTTTATTGTCACAAACTTGATCACCACACATTTTCCTTAATAAAATTCCATTGGATGTCGATGTTAATATAGGATTTAAAATATTTTCATTGGTTGCTTCCGCCTGTGTGCTTTTTTTTTCCCATTAGGCTATGGCCATGCGAGTAATTTTTAAACTTTTAAGTTGAAAGAATTTTTTTTTATGCTGAATAATTACAATACAGTATATATATATAGCATTTAGCGCGGCAAATAGTAAGCCAACAATGGCTATGCAATGTTCTATGCTTTGTAACAAAAAATAAGGAAGGCCCACAGCGTTAAGGCGGACATACTGTTTTGTTATTGTTACAGCGTTAGAGACGGATTAGCCGGTTAGCGTGATGTGGTACGGTATATATAGTTTATCCTTACGGCTCAGGGCCCCGCACATGACACTCGTCCAGGGCCCCGCGCACTGCTAAGGACGCTCCTGGTTCGAATCTTGGTAAAGACTTGGATTTTGAATTTCGGAATTTTTAGTTCACCCATCTGTCATGGGTGCCTGACATTTGTTAGGAGAAGTATAGGGGGTTGGTCGTTGTGCTTGCCACATGACATTCTCGTTAACCGTTGGTCATAGAAAAAGAAGACTTTTACATCATCTGACCCATAGATCGCAAAGCCTGAAATGTAAAATTTACTTCTTTGATAATGTTGTCTCAATTTTTATGACTTCTTTTAATGCGTAAACCTACACAGCGTAGTCAAACTTTTAAAGACAACATCCAACCTTATACTAAAATAAGATTCCCATTATTATTGCTATTTCCTCCGAAGTCAAACTCAATATCAATACTACTGTTAATGTGTAATAATGTGTATCTATACCTTAGAGTTTCGTATTAACTGTAAATGAGGAGACTAATTTTAGCTGCAAGGATAATGGATTTATTTTCATGAATTAATATAAAACTTTATGGTGTTATTAATTTTTTTTGGTGTCATCTATAAATAGATTTTAAAAAAAAAACGTCTCATAGTTTTTTAAAGGGGGGAAAACGCTCTTGTTTATAAAATGGCCGCCATTCTTTGATGTTTGGAACGTTTTCATTGGCTGACACAGTAAGGGTGGGGGGATATAGCCTATCTGGGGTAAAAAAAAGGGGGGGATGAATCCTGGCCGCCATGATTCTTGTCCAACCTTGGAGACTTCCTACCGATTTCGGAATGTCAGACATTTTTTTGTGTTCTTAAGTTCGATCTTGACACTTGAAGGAGATCTATTGGACTACCTGCATATCCATTGTCATCAATGTATTGGGATGTTTGGTCCTTGAGCTGAAACTAGCCTTAAAACTGTGTTCTGATTCTCAAGGTGCGGACAAGCTTAGTGTTTGCGTGACTCAATTCTAAGACTATTGGACTTTACTGATACATCTTGTTGTCAGTGTACAAATTCTAAAACTATTGGATTTTACTGATACATCTTGTTGTTCGTCTACAAAAAGGGCATTAGGCGAGGCTTAAAAATAAATACCTTACACCTAAACTTTGTTAATCACTATGACGTTTATTTGACTCAAAACTGCTTTAAATGTAATTATAGTTGATCTTCAATGCTTTTTCAACAGTTCAATAGTATCTGTGCTAATAGATTTATCAAGTCAACATTGGTAAAATTCAGGGTTTTAAAAAAAAAAACAATAGAATAACTCCAATCCTTGGAATTAAATCGAAAAGTTGATAGAATAATGGTCCAATATTCTTAGAATTTTTAAAAAAGGCTAGTTAAATAATGGTCCGATATTCTTAGAATTTATTAAAAAGGCTAGTTAAATAATGGTCCGATATTCTTAGAATTTATTAAAAAGGCTAGTTAAATAATGGTCCCATATTCTTAGACTTAAAAGAGGCTGGTATAATACTGTTCCGATATTCTTGTAATTAATTTAAAAAGCTAATATAACAAGGTCTAGATCATTTTACAATTAATTGAGTAAGTTATAATGGTAGATCTTATTAAAATTTATTGAGAATGTTAATAGAATAATGGCTAGATCTTCTAGGAATTTATTTAAAACTTTAATAGAATAATGGTTGGATTTTGTGGTAGTGTATACTTTTGTCGAATAGTTGCTATCTCTTACGATTTATTGAAAAAAAAAGTTCATATAGTGACGTTGATGTTGAATAAATTGATCAATAAATACGTAAACATTGTATATTCCAAAGTTGAATAATTGAAAATGAATATTTGTTACAAATATATCACAAAAATACGCTATATTAATATATGAATAAAGTGATCAAATAAATAAAAAACTGTACAAGATAAAACGAGCTCAAGAAATTTTGTTAATTTAAAAAAATCAAAGAAATTTAACTTTTAAAATGTGTATCTTAATTTCATTTTTTTTTTTGTTTCTGGAATACTATTAATTAATTGTATTAATTTTGTAAATTCATTTGCCGTGACACAATATATTTCATTTGTACTGTACGTAATATTCGTATTCAAGGTAACTCATTTTTGTTCACTGAAATGGTGTGTATATTGTAAGCGATGTAGACGTGCAATAAACTACATACACATATCTACTTAAGTTGATGTCATGGTATTAACATAAAGAATTAAAATATCAGTACGAATTACTTTTACAATAATGTCTTTAGAAAAAGACAAAGAAAAATATATTAATTATTTCTGAGTATGATATTCAAACACAACAATTCTTCTTTATATATAGATATTTATTTGTAACGTTTTCTTTCTAAAGAAAACACCTAGATGAAACTTAGTAAAGGCAACAACTTTTATTATAATTTCAATAGTATAAGATAATGGGGTACATATGTAGGGAGACCGTGTTTTTCAAATCAATATTTAAAATTAAAGTCATAAACATTAACATTTTTAATTCTTCTTTTTTTTTTTACTTTAACCAATAACCCAATAATAATAATCATAAGGCATGTCTTAGAGTCAAAAGATTAATGAGCAATGCAGTATTTCATGGTTACACAGAATAACCAAATAACAAATTTATTAAAGCCTAGCAAAGAAATTTATCAATTATCTAATTTTTACATAAACTTGCGATAGATTTGATAAAAATATACCACCGAACAAACGCTATATTAGTTCATATACTTATATCTCCTATCTAGACTGCTCCATGACAAAATAATTAAAAACAGATAGTTTAAGCTTTGATAATCTCTAAAACTATAAGATTTTAATGTCAATGTAAGTGTGTAATTAAGTCATTGGCACTTGAAATATCTCAATGCACACTGTAATTATTGCTTACATTTACAAAAAAAAAAAGGTTGAACGCTACATAAATGAGACAAAGCAATTCACTATATTAAGATATTTAGTTGAATCTAGTATTTCGCCATCTATTCTATATATATCTGATATATAGGCTATCAGATCTAGAACAGTTAACTCCACTTCATCATTTTATTTAAAAGTGTGTTCTTATGAATGTTCATATGTCTCCGATTTCCGTGGAATACTGTGACTATGTTTAGTTACTAGTTGACGCTACTAAATTGTGAACTACTGCGCAACAAAGTGTGTGTGTGTCCAAGCATGTCCCCGGCGATGACGCATTGTTCTAAACATGACCCCTCGGACTCTATCTGTCATCTACTGGATAAAGAGACACTGTTGAAATTCGGTAAGTTGGACATTCATACTTCTTTGTTAAAACGTTTACAAAATTCTTATATTTTTTAAACTTGTTGATTTTATCCAAATTTCGTAATACAAAACATATACAGTTTAATTATTGTCTATATCTTTAAAATCAATATAGCACTTCTATAATTTATTAGTTTCAAACCTTAAAAACACCACTATTAATGAATTTCATATACACTCATAGGGTTGCATTCCTCTACAAATACAGTTATATAGAATGTATGTAGAAAGCAATATTGTTAACTACACTAAAGTATTCACAGTTTTATTACTATTGCTGACATTATATTATAGACTGTTAACAGAATATCTATCACTATAGTGTGACAGACCCGATTTAAATATATTAGTTGTTGTTGTTTTGTAATCTTGTAGTTAAAAGGCCAAATATTTCAGTATGTAAGCGAAAAAAGGGGATGCGAAATAATGTAGACAAGCTTTTGAGTCTAATAGTAAAGCAATGGACATGTTAGTTGCTCATGAACTAATTATTACGTGTGTATAGTTTTATTCAGTTTTTTTTTTTTTTTTGTGACGGTACGCACCGGTACGGCGTACCGGCACCTTTTTGAATTTTTTTTTTATTTTATTTAAACGTATATTATTAATTTTTAGTAGTTAAAAGTTAGGCAATCAACTACTAAGTACTAGCACCTAATCACTGAGTACCGGCACCATTTTTTTTTATTTTTACAAAAAGCACTGGTTTTAAATATTATATTACATCCTATTTACATTGCCAAAAAGTACCTTCAAGCTATGATAAGTATAGAGACATTAGTTGGGTTACTAAGAAACCAAAGGTAGTTTGATTTTAAATGAGATTTTCTTTTTTTTTTTATAATAGACTTAACAAAAACTATGTACATTAACAGACATTTTAATTCTGAACTAGATCTATTTACATATTGAAATCAATGGCAATATACAAAATTTAACCTTAATAATTTCAACATTCACAAACATTTTAACCTTTTTAAATACACAAAAACTACGCCTATATGTAATCGCAATGTAAATCTTTTCGTTGATCTCTTGTTCTGCCTTCTTAACTAAAATACATAACAATATGGACAAACAAACAAAAACATATGACAATATAATTGATATCTGTAAGTTACTTGAATCTCTGAAAGTGTCAGCTGTTATTGATTAAATATCTTCACCAACAGAAAGTAGCCCTGTGGTACCAATGCTTAATTAAGACGTATATAGATATCAATTTTTAAAATCATTTTAACTAGTCATTTAACTCAGAAACATTTGGGCAAAAAGATTAGGTTATTAAACGAACCTAGCTACAAAATAGAGTTCATTAGTAACACGTGACCCTGATCTGGTAGTCCCCTCCTCCCCGCTACCAGAAAAGAATGAGAACCTTTTTTTAAAAAAAAAAGCCTTTTAAAGTCTAGCAAGTCATGAACCTAAAATACTTTAGAATTCCTTAAGGAAACAAGTTTATTACCTTCCTGTCCAAATCTCAATCGGACTGGACACAACAGGACCAGGCTCCAGAATAAAAGTAAAAGTAAAGTTCCCCTTTCAGACTTTGTGGTCTATAGGGTAGATGATGTAAAGGTCATCTGATTATGTGACCTACTTTTAACGAGGGTGTCATGTGGCCAGCACAACGACCAACCGCCTTTACTTTTTCCATACTAGTGTCAGGCAACCCATTAGAGCTGGGTGGACTCAGAAGCGCCCAAGGATCCCGAAATAAAAAAAATCCCAGTCTTCACCAGGATTCGAATCCGGGACCCCCGGTTCAGAAGCCAAGCGCTTTATCACTCAGCTGCATTAGGCTGCAGGGGGCGTGGCTAGCAGTTTTCCATCTTTTGGCACTCGGGGGGGGGGGTCTTGACCTCTTTGGTTGCCTCTGTATTTCGCATAATATTTAATGTAAAAAAAAAAACACCTCAAAGTGGGGACCCAGGGGGATTTTTCAAATTCTCCCCCCTCCTACCCCACCCTAGCTACGCCACTGATAGACTTTTGCTATTGGTTTCGAACTTTAAAAAAAAACAACAACTGTCAACTTGGAAATCGTAATAAAGGAGATATGATACGAGGATCACGTGATACGCATTGAGATGTTGTTTAAAGGATAGCTCCATTATTTTGTCTTTAGTTGGCAACAGTTCCATTCTGTGTCCTTTACACTGTATAGTTGATTGTGACTACCTCCTATATCTCCTACGGAAATATTTGTAACTATGTATACTTATATTAGCAAACCATTGTGAGGTAGGCCTAAAGTAAACACTATTGTATAAGGTGTTTACTAAAAGGGAATTCACAGTCGATGACAGACGTAGACGTCGATAACAGAGCCTAAATCAACCACAGCCTGATAACGCTGGATGTGGCAAAATATGTAGGTCTTAGCTGGGACCGTGTCGAAGAAATACCTTATAATTATTATAAAGGGATTATAATGTATTTCACATTGGCACTAGTTGGATGATTAGTCTTAAATTATTACCATTTTTCTTTTTTCTTCATGTTTTCTAAATACAATAATTTTAAAATATAATACTTAATAATTTCATTACATAAAAAAATTAATACAAAAAACAAGTTTTTTTAAAAAAAAAAGGAAATAAAAAGGGGAGAGGGTGCATCTGGAAGACATTACAATGGGCTGGGTATTTGATTCATGAAATAAATTCATATGAATCACATTATAACTCATGAAAAAGTTATTGTTCAATTTGGAACTGTTCACTGTTGTTTGAAGGGTTTGTCAAAATGGAAACTATTTTCCTGGGCATGTGGCCATACTGACCACAGCGTAATCCTAATGGTTACTCTGAGGGCATCTTCAGTCTACTTGACAGTATCTCTTATCTGTGTGCTCAGGTCAGTGCGCTCCAGATAATCGCCTGACTCTAATCCCAGATATAATTATTGGCTTTGGACAACAAACAGAAAGCAGGCATTTTACTTTCATGCCGGAAATCGACATTTGTTTACGCTGAGAGAGATAATAGTGGACAGGAAATAGAAATGTTAATTCAGTTATCTTTTCTTTGGAGCACATGACAGAAAGGTTTAGAATGTCTGAAACATATGGACCGCATATTCGCATTAGTATAGATTTAACACGCATGGTTTTGTTATGTGACATATATACGCCAGTTAGGATTGTATGTGTCTGAAACATATGGAGCGCATATTCGTTCTAAAATAGGTTTTGATACATATGGTTTCACAGTTCTTCAATGGTGCTTTAAAACAGGAAAAACATTTAACAACTTTAAAAAAAAAAACAATGCTTGTAATTAGTTTAGTAAAACTTTAGTTCAATCAATAACTTTCGATCAGTCATGTAATTAAATTAGAAATAGATCTAGACTAACAAAAAAAAAAAAAAAGCATTTGTAACAATATAAAATAAAAAGGGGGAAAAACCTGAAGTCGAACTTATATCACGAGCCTTCTCAGGCTTCACAAGTTAACACGGTAACCACTCTGCTATTGGATAGTCTATGACTATATAGTTATCTATTGTTTCTATAGTTTGGTCCTATTTTTGTTTTCACTAACACTCAGACGACGGTGTGTATAGGGGAATAATTCAGCTTATATCACCACTTCATTCTACCAACAATTCTTTCCCTTGTTTGAGTTAAAAAACAAACATTATTACCAATAACACAAACAGTAAAAAAAAAAAACAACCTGCGGACCATAGGCCTGTCTGGGAGCGACCCGAGTCAATGCTTATAGGGCATTGCTGTTTCCAATACCACTCGATGGCACCGGGGGCCTCCACCATCTACCTTCGTTGTACCAAGCTAATTGTGCGGAATCCGCCATTGATGAGACGGTCCCTTGAGGAACAGCGCATGGATTTGTGACTGGTTTGTGGGAGCTTTCTTACAAATCCGCACCGTGAAGGGGCAAGACTCTCGTCCGCCCATGGGCACTCCCACGGGAATCATATTTGTTACCCTTTCGCCTAGCCACTTCCTCTTGTGAGCCGTTTCCACGGGAGCGCCACGTTGAGGCAGGATAACGTGCTCCCGTTTGTCAAGACGGACAGATGTGGTGGTTTCCTATATGCTTTGGTAATTGATTTTTTACAAGAGCTATTAATTTTTTATATAAAAAAGGCTATGCATATATTTGCATATAATGTTCTGACTTGGTGTTTATAAACCAAAACAACAACACTTAGATAAACAAGATGTCCTTACTCCATACTAACATGGCTTTCTGAAATATATATTATGTGAAACACAACTAATAGACCACTTAGATAAACAAGATGTCCTTACTCCATACTAACATGGCTTTCTGAAATATAAATTATGTGAAACACAACTAATAG
>JADKLZ010059457.1:0-15335 GCA_021533235.1 Biomphalaria straminea | reverse complement strand
GTTCAGGACAGAAAGAAACCTGGCATTCTGATTATCTGAATAGAATTTGAACAGTTGACGGCGAATAATTCCAGCTCAACAGACTTCATTTTTAATAATAATTTTATCATCTATGCCACCATCAGAGCATATATATATATAATAAAAATAACAAAAATTCAAAATTCAATATATAAGATATTTAGAAGAGTATAGATGTTTTCAAAAGTGATCCCCACTTATGATGTGGCATTACTATTTTAAATACTGTAAGACTGTTGCCATATGCGCTAGCAAAGAATCTCAATTTTTAATCAGCAGGATTACACATTTTTTTTTTTGAACTGGACATAAAAAAAAAAACTAATTCTGTTTGTTAGTGTTCTCAAAGTAAAAGACTGGAAATAAAAATCATTTTGAGATTTTTATTTTACTGGATCATGAAATGAAATGTGGATTTGTCACTACTTTGTATCTGTAGTAGTAATTTTATAGTTTAAGAACAACACTAAGAGCAATGGACTTCATTAAACATCTGAAGTGGATATTGGAAACATTGTTTCTAAAACAACTGGAATGTAAGGGTTTGACAATGAAGACAAGCACACATCAAAAACAATTATGACATCAACAGATGACAATAAGATGTGTCATTCAGATGGCAGTAACAATAATTTCAATTACATTCAACTATTTATGTGGAAACAAATTTTCACAATCCAAATGAACATTTTTTTTAAGACAAAAAAAAAACATAACACTTTCAGACATGTGACTTCTTCAAATTTAACTAATTATTTTTTGACTTCCCAGCTAATTCGGTTTATAAACAAGGGAGACTAATGGAAATGGTCTAGAAGCAAAGAAAAATTAAAATCAAATTGTTCACCCTCTAAAATATTATTTGCAAAAAGAAATTTAAAGATGGAAAATTTATAAAATGAGGAAGAAAAACAATTTTATTCATTAGGTCTCCCACCTAATCTATAACAAAGATTATTAGATCTAATTGTATACCGAATCAACTTCTTTATTGTTAATACATGGTAGTTACAAATTTTCAGACATAAATAAAATGAAAACCTTCTGCAGCATAGCTGTGGAGACAGTAAGCAGGGTTTGAACTCAGGACAATCATAACAACTGTTCAAAGCACATATCACAATGCAGGCACCAGACCTTCTTTTGGTCAAACAAAAAATATACTTGTACCAGTTGGCACCAATTATTAACATAAAAAATACAATATGATCAGATGTGGGTTCAGACAAAATAACCTTGTCACAAAGTTAAACTCCTCATGTTAATCTGGGAACAAGTGGGTTCAGACAAAATAACCTTGTCACTAAGCTAAACTCCTCATGTTAATCTGGGAACATTGTCACAGATAGGAAAAACATTTTAAATAGAATAAGACTAGAAGTGGAAGCAGAGTTAATTAAATATTTGTATGAAGAAATATAAAAACTGTAACTAAATTTAAATTAAGAAACTCTTCAATATAATTAGTCTAAGTAAATCAATATAATGGTATGCATATAATTTACAATTGGTATAATCCTTCCCTTAATACAGCCTTTGTATAATCTGTCAAACAAGTATGTACATTTATTGAGTAAAAAGACAATTATAACCTTTCAGATATAAAAGCTACATGATTTGAAATAAAATAGTCATAAACAGACATGATGGCATATCGTATACATTTAACAGCATACAGCGCCATTGAAATTGCACAACCAGAATTAGAATCTCAAGAGTTTAATACAACCAAATTGTTGTATCTACAAATCTACTTCCAAATATCAACAATAACCATCCATCGCAAACTACAGCCAATGCTAGAAATTACCACACACAGTTCAGCAGACTTGAGTCAGTTGTCAGTATGCAATGGTAAAAGACATGAATCATCTGCTTCGTAAGCTAAGCACATGTGTTGGTCAGTAGAGAGTATTAAATAAAAACTTTCATCGTTTATTTTTGGGTAAACATGTTTTTGTTTAAATACTCTAACAACAAAATAAATAATTTGTAATGACTGCACTTCATGTAATTTTTCTTCTCTTAAGTATTGCACATGGCAAAGAAAAAAAAAACACACATCGGATGAAATAGAATGATCCCTAGACTGTAGTCTCAGGAACTGGACTGTTGGTACGATAGTAGGGACTGGCAGATCGACTTCTGATCAGCTCACTTTTGGCCCCGGCCACACAAAGAGAATCTGAAAGTATAGAAAAATAAAATTAAAGTCTTTCAACAACAAAGATTAAAGATCAATAACTCTTGTGCTATAGGTATTTATAACAAATGCAGTCCAGAACAACCCATGATAAGCGAAATCGCAATGTAGAAATGCAGTCACTCACAAGTCATATCTAGCTAGTAGATTGATTACATTCCCGATCTCTCTCTCTCTCTGCCGCATCTTTAATAAGCCAATCAGGAGGTGATACCATGCAAACAATCAACCAATCAAGTGTTATATACAAATGTGACCAGGCTCCTAGTGTTTCATGTTAGTATTAATATTTGTAATACATTTTTACATTTTTTATGTATTTTAGGATTTTTTTTCGTACATTTTTTTTTGG
Organism: Biomphalaria straminea; assembly: GCA_021533235.1. NCBI lineage: Eukaryota > Metazoa > Mollusca > Gastropoda > Planorbidae > Biomphalaria > Biomphalaria straminea. The sequence goes on along the minus strand of JADKLZ010059457.1, from coordinate 12,759 downwards.
ACCATTTTGGAGTGAATCCTAGAAAAAAAAAGCTCTGCAAATTATTTTCCCCATTACTTAAATAAATTAAATTTAACTAATTAAAAAAGTAGAATAGTAAAGCTATGAGAGTGGAAGCATTGAGGGAAGTCTGTAGACCCTAATATTCTACAAGAGACTTGAGTGAAATAGATGTTGAAATATTTTTTGCTTTGGAAATTTGAATCAACTCAGGACACAATGTGCATGTTTAATCTAGCTTTTTAAATGTGAAATGTGTATCGTAAAATAAAAAAAAGTCCAAAGTTTGTTTTGCCAATTAATTAACTAAATGTTTGGCTCTGAAACAAAAATATAACTTTTGGTATACCCCTAGATAAAAATTGTTTTAAATATCTAAAAATTCTAAATAATTTCTTTAACTGAGCCAATTCATTCTCTTTCTAAAAAGGACCCATGCATATATATATACACATGATCATATCTTTCACTTAAATGAATTATCTTCTAAAATCTCTATAAAGATTGTTTAGATTAAAACTTAGGTAAAAGAATTAATCATTTTGTGTCTTTGGGTATTTTAAATGAATCAAATGAGTGCAGGTCTACAAGATTGAATGACTTAGATATAGTGACATGGCCATAATTACTAATCAGACATTTGTTTCCCCACACATCAACTTTTGTCAACTAGTTTCTATCCTTTTAGCATCATTTTTAAGCTTCCTCCCAAAATATTATATTTTCCCTTAATAAAAAAAAAATAAACATGATATAGGCAATTGTTTATGTTTGTATACAAATGTATGCAAATGTGTGTTATCTATAGCCTACTATCTAAAAATAAAGGAATTTGATTTTTTTAAAAAGTACTTCTTATTTGCATAAACTGAGACCTTAGTTGATAAGCAGCCGAGCGCACACACACAAACAATCAAATGCTATGAGCTAGCAATTAATACACATGTTAATATAAAGAAGGAAAATAAAAAGAAAAAAAAATGGATTGGTTTTAGTTCCTTACATACATCTAAATCTGTTGCTAATAAGACATTGTCTTTAAGTCAATTGTATTTTTAAAAATGTTATTCAATTAGCATGCATTGTCATTATAGTAACTGATCAGCACTTAATAGATATGTAAGAATTAGGGCTACCATTGTTTTGTTAGCATGATTACAGTTAGTCACAAGCAACAGGGGCGAAGCAAGACGTTGAATAGGCTTTGTATATATATTTCATTAGAAGATGTTTTAAATATTTGCATTTAACAGATATAAGATGTTTGATTTGGTTCAGTAAGGTAAGGATTAGAATTAAACTTAAACAAGCAAGTAAATAAAATGATATTGTCACAGTTGCGACTATTGTCAACCATCTTATTTTATGTAGCCTGTAGTAGAAAGTTCCCCTTTCAGACCTTGTAATGTATAGGGCAGATGATGTAAAGGTCATCTGCTTCTAAAACCTACGGTTAATGAGGGCTTCATGTGGCCATCACATCGACCAACTTCCTTTACTTTTCCCAAACTAATGTTGGTTACCCATTAAAGCTGGGGGTGGGGGATGGGGGGGGGGGGGTTCTGAAAGGGAAACTTTATCAAATAAAACCTCATTGTATGTTTTTATCAGTGGTCATAATATTAGCCTGAGTTGAACTTAAAACTTACATATAAAGGATGTAAAAAAATTTCTGAAGGACTGCTACTGTCCAGTAAATATTTAGTCATCATTAAAAATATCTTTTATTAAAAAGCTTCTGGTTTATGTTTGAATATGTGTCTGAAGTCTAAGATGATGGTTGATGAGGGAAACAATAGAAAGTTAGAAAAAGGTAAAAATATCAAAATGTTTTCTTTGACATGACATCCAAAGAAACTATGCTACACCACAGGATTTATCTCCTGGCACTTTAACAAAACTGTTCAGAGAAATCGTAACTAGTAAAGCATATCTAATAAATAATCTAATAATTTTTTACTAGACACTAAGCAAGCTTGAAAAAAATAGTTTTAAATAGAAAAAGGTTAGTTTTAGTTCTATTTTTAGTTTGAGGCATCATGCTAGAAAAAAATGTTAGGTTTGAAAAAGTGTTAGCAGTACAGATACTTACACTAGGACTGTCTCATGTTTTAACACCTATAGACGATGACATTATAAATACAACTATTTAAAGTAGTTGAAGAAAACTCCAGGGAAAAAATGTTTAGGTTCTTTTGACTAGGTGTTAATTTCAGATATCTTGGTAAAAATACATTCCATTATCTGGTTTTACATCTTAAATGTAATTCAATGCCAGATATTTAACCTTACGATTAACCAAAATAAAACTCATTACAAATGTGACGGGAAGATTGGCCACAAGGAGATGAAGATTGGCCACAAGGAGATGAAGATTGACCACAAGAAGATGAAGATTGGCCAAAAGGAGATGATGATTGACCACAAGAAGATGAAGATTGACCACAAGAAGAGGAAGACTGACCACAAGGAGATGAAGATAGGCCACAAAAAGATGCAGAATGACCACAAGATGCAGACTGACCTAAGAAGATGCGGATGACTATAAGAAGATGAAGACTCACCACAAGAAGATGAGGACTGACCACAAAAAGATGATCACAAGAAGATGCAGATTGACCACACAAAGATGAAGACTGACCACAAGGAGATGAAGATTGATCACAAGAAGATGAAGACTGACCACAAGAAGATGAATGAATGAATGAAAGATGAAGGCTGATCACAAGAAAATAAAAGTTTTGCTATAGAGTGCAACAGGAAAAAAATAATCTTCACCTTTTCCTGAAAAAATGTAATGTCATGTATTGTGTTATAATGACATTAGGGCTCCATGTTTTTGTGTGTGTGTTTAGCTTTCTCTTATTTTTGCAAGCTTATTTACAAAAATCTCAACATTATTTTCAGCTTTCAATCACAGCCCACAAAAACAAAAGAAACTGATCACAATAAAATAAAAGCTCTTATAATTAAAAACAGAACGAGTTTCATAAAGCATCAGTATTTATCCTTATTAAGGAATTAATGCAGGAGAAAGGGAAAAAGCTCATAAATTCATCAAGTTAATGCAGTCCTAGTCAGATTATTTAATTGTTATCTTCAATGATCCAGAGTAATATATAGGGAAAATATATATATGTAATTATGATAATGCTATACAATTATATTTTGTTTGTAGTTATGGCAATATTTGTTAAAATATTATTGGCTGAAATTAAATTAGGATAATCTTAAAATACTTCCCTTATAACGTGAATTACTTTATTTCTAATATTTGTGGGGAGGGGGTTTTCTATCTGATTTTTGGTGATATTTACCGACAATCAATACCTACTAAATGAACAATGAACAAAAAGCTGACTAAAGGTGAACAAGGACTTCTACAGTGACAATTCAAATGATGTATCTAGGATTCTAGGTTCTATAAGCTTTTTGTGGTAAATAACAAGTTAAACATTGTAAATCTAATTGAAAGCAAGTAAAACAAAAATGGATGTCAATACTAAACAATAGGCTATATTAAATAATGTATTAAGGGAAGCAACTAAGTACATTTACATTTAGGAGGATCTCAGTAATAAACCATACAAAGAAAGGTAACTCACCAGAGCTAGAATACAGCGTAGCAGATCGGGATATAGGCTCAAGGTAAGTGGATGGAACCCATCCCTCCTGGTTGGTGCGTAGATGTTTAGCGTACCACCAGCCGTTGGTGCCGACCCTCATGATCTCCACCTCGTCACCCTCTCGTAGGCCGAGTTCAGTCGGGTCAATCACAGAGTAGTCTCCCAGTGAGACAAAGTGTTCTTTGTAGGAAGGCTTAACAGCACAGAAAGACATAGTTCAGAATCAAACTAAAATTTATTGAATTACATAGTAAAATTTAATAAATACATGTTAAGAATTAGGATTTTCAAAATATTTCTATTTTTGGGGTGGGGAGAGAGGCTTGTGCCTCTTTTATAGCTTTATGGTTAAAAATGCTGACAGATCAGCAGCAAAAAGATTGTTTGAAGAAGAAGAAGCTCTATGGATCACTTTGTAATTCCAGCTTCATACTGTTTTGTTTGAGGGCGCGGCGGCTGAGCGGTAAAGCGCTTGGCTTCCATACTGGAGGTCCCCGGTTCAAATCCTGGTGAAGGCTGGGATTTTTATTTTCGGGATTTTCGGGCGCCCTTGAGTCCACCCAGCTCTAATGGGTACCTGACATTAGTTGGGGAAAAGTAAAGGCGGTTGGTCGTTGTGCTGGCCACATGACACCCTCGTTAACCATAGGCCACAGAATCAGATGATCTTTACATCATCTGCCCTATAGACCACTAGGTCTGAAAGGGGAACTTTACTTTTTTACTTTACTGTTTTGTTTGGTGGACACCTACAGCCCATATTAAATTTTCTAATTAATATCAGGGAGATTAAAAACATTTCTAAATGTCTTAATCATTCATAGTGGCTCCATTTGAACAAATACTATTGAACTTAAAAAATTTAAATTTTCAATATATGTGGTTTTAGTAAAAAATTAGTAAAGAGAAATACAGAAACATGTTCTTTTTATTATTATTGATATAACAATGGGATAACAATTTTCATACCTCTATAATATGTATACTGCACTCTTATCCAATATTTTTGTGGTTATCTAAAGGATGTATTTGTAAATTTCCCTGTTGTTTATGCAGTTTATGCTACTCAGCCTCACAACTGAGTATGTTATTTGTGCAATGGTCATCATGAATTTGACACATTATAGTTTAATGATTAGTTACATTAACATTGTTTCATAATCTACCACAGAAAATGATTTTGTATATATATATTTTCTCTGTAAAATGTAAATTTTGGTGTTGTATGTAAATCATTTACTTTAAATTCCTATTGCAGCAATGCTTTAAAAAAAGTATTAAAAAAAAAGTAAAAAGCCAATTTGAACTTTCATTTGGAAGGATCAGGTTGTTTCAGACAAATCGAGCTATGTTACATTAGATCTATGCAGTTACACTTATAATTATTTGAAATTCTTGTGGCAGTGTCATTGTTAATAATATTCTGACATTTTTCATCATCATCATATCATCGTTCCTTTGTATTCCTCGTGGAACATAGGGCCTCGACAAAAACACTCCACTCTACGCGGTCTCTTGCAAGGTTTTTTTATGGCTTCCCAGCTCTTTCCTGTCCTCTCGGCTTCCTCCAGTATGCTGCATCACCATGTTCAATAATAAAAATGTTACTTTCAATAGCATGTAGGCCCTACTATTAAATGATGGCCTATTATAACTTAAATGAAATGGCTTTCTGATTTCATCATGATGTCACCAATGAAATGATATCTATGATTCCACACTAGTGTTAAGTTATGGTATGCATTAGTTTACATTAATTTAAAGTGTTAAAAATAGTTATGCTGCAACAATTCAAAATTTTGAGACCATTTTATCTCATTTGTCTAGTTTCTACAATATAAAATTTTAAAGTTTTTAATCAATCTATATTTTGATGGTTTTAGGCAACCCCTAGCAAATCGTCAAGGGGGTCACTACCCACAGGTTGATAATCCCTGGCTTAAACCATCAGCCACCAATCTACACTCTGTGATGCTGAACTGTCATTTAATATTTACCTCAATCTTTGGAATGTAGCATTCTGTGGTCTCTTCATCTGTGAACTCTCCTGATGACCAGCCTCGGTCGTAGTCATCATCGTAGTCATCCTCCTCCTCCAGCCTATCATTGTATGCTGGAGATGGGGGTGAAAGTAATTCTAAACCTTGAGGAATCGCAGAATGTCTGTCAGACTCTGTTGACTTCCAGTTGTCTAAGCTGTTAAAAAATACCATTCTATTCAGTGACATTGCTAGAATATTAAACAAACTATAGATCCTACATGTTCATTCAATCAGTAAGTCTAAATTGTATGAAAATCAAAATGTTTCCATGAACAAAAATATTTGCACAGTATGTTCGTTCTTGTGGATAGGTCAGTGCTTAACACTGTTTATAGTCTGATTTTTTACAATTTGTTGTAAATAAACTTTACATTACATGTTTGTGCATAAAATGTACATACTTAATTTAGAAAATGAAATGTACAAGTGTGGAGAACAATAATTAGCTTATTTTATCAAAACACTTTCTTATTAAATCATTTTGTGTTTCAGATTTAAAAATGTTCCAGAGAAAACAATAAGCAAAAAAAAAAAATAATGGGTGCACTTTAAGAAGGTCAAAAATTAAGATTTGACCTACTTTGAGCTCAATGGTAAGAGTTTCAATAGCAAAAACAATTTTTATAGATTTAGTCATAACAAATATTCAGACAGCACATAAGTTGCTAAAAAATGTACCTATTAAAGTTGCTAAAAACATTAAAACTGTATCTGAACTCTTTAACAATGTAAGTTAGAAATTGATAGTATTGGAAGTCTAGAATTTATTTTGTTCTACAAACTGTACAGCAAGAATCATGACATGAAAGCTCTAACCTGTAATCAGAAGAATCACTTGACAGCTGGGACACTGGAGTTATCTCACTGAACAAATGTTGAGTCTCTATTTTCTTATGAGCTGAAAATATTTATAAATAATTTTTAATGTAAATATAGCAAATATGAAAAACGTCCCTCTATGATGGTTATCAGAAATAAAGTAAACCACTGTTTCCAAAACTTAATGGAACACTTCGCAAATTATGAGCATTTACACTTTGCTTTTTTTTTTTAGAGAGATTGAAGTTCACATGGTGGTGGCCCACAAGTTAATTTTAACATTAGTTCATAGAACACCTATTCAGACCTTGTGGAACACTAGGGTTCAGCGGAGCACAGTTTGGGAAACACTGCAGTAAACCAATCTGACCTTAAAGAGAGCATTTGGTAAAAGAATGAACCTACCTTTAATGTTATCAAACTGCGTCATTAAAACTCGTTTGATCTCTTTCACCCATGTATCTTTTGTTTGTAGGTCAGGCGCCTGATGAAAAGTGAGATTTTTTTTTTTTTTCAATTACAAGATATGTTAATCATAAATTTATTTTAAAAAAAAAATGGTTATGAAAAAGAAAACTTCTTCTTTTAATTTAAAAAAATCAACTTAATTAAAATTTCCTAATTTCAATACACTGCTATAATACAAACAGTGATGTAGCTAGGAATTTGCCATCCTTTGAGGGCCGGGGGGGGGGGGGGGCGTTTACCCCCCGGGGGGGTCCTGAAATTTGGGTAATATTTAATTTCAAAAACACCCATTTGGGGGCCCCCCTCAAGTGGGGGGCCTGGGGGGGGTTCTCAAACTTTACCCCATCCACCCTACCCCGACCCTAGCTACGCCTCTAAATACAAAGAACAAGAATGTTTGAGGCTTTCACAACGCCAGTTAGAGAGATTCATGTTTGAGTTACCTGAATGATGTAAACTTCTTCCCTGCCTCGCAGCCACAGTTCAAACTTTCTTTTATCTCCTTTGATTTTCTCAGTCAGGCCGACCTGTGACAACTATACAAAAAAAAATTGTGTGCCTAATAAATAATTTTTTATAAACAACTAGCTTGAAAAGGTAGAAAACTTCAAAAATGTGGGGAGTACAAGCACTCTAAAAAAAAAAGACTTAATGGTAAAGTAAAGGAAAAAATAGCTGCAGATAATAATGTATTTTGATAAAAAAAAACAACTCAAGAATCAAAGAAAACTATTTTTAAATTTTTTAAAAAAACTTTTATACATTCTGGGCAGGCGACCTGATTACACTGTGACATTATTATCAGCATTTTCTATTCTTTTTATGCCATTGTTATCTATATTGTCATTGTTATACTAGTAATACAGAGGTGAAAAAACTAGACTTTCGGCACATCAGCACAATTTAGGGCAAGTGGTCGTGCCCCTAATCCTTTGATGATTACTCTCCCTTTATATAACGAGCTAGATCCCATAAAGTTAAATCATTAAAAGCAAGATTTTCATTAGCTTGAACCAATAAAATTATCTCATCTTATTAGATATAAGATAAGTAAGATAAATGAAAGTAAATCTTCCCAGTTGGGGAAAAAAAATACCTACTACCATTTTTGTAAAATCTTTTTTGCTTCAAAATCTATTTACAATTTGTTTTTAAAGAAATGTAATACAGAAACTGAAGCTTAAAGTGGGGTAATGGTGGCTGAGTGTTGAAGCCCTTGCTTTCTGAGCCAAGAGGTCCTGGGTTCGAAACTCAGTGAAGAAAGGAATTTTGAAATTTTGGGATTTTAAGGACACCTCCTGAATCCACTTAACTCAAATGGCTACCTGACTAAAAAAGGGGAAGTAAAAGCACCATGTCATTGTGCTGGCCACATGGAACACTGCTCATTAATTGTTGATCTTCAGAAAAAGACCTTTGCATCATCCACCCCGTAAATTTAAAGTTTTGAGAGAAGGTACTAAGCTTAAAGTGATAGTGTTAATTTTCTTCTTACATTGAGTTTATTTTTAAAAGTGTAACTTGGTTGATCATTACTTCCATGATGTTCATCCTTCTTTTTACATAGCAGCAGAGCTCTCTGGTAGAGGAAAACGTGTCGCTGCATTGGCCTCAGCCGGAGGTCACGAATCCTATCGTGCTTGTGTTCTGTCCACACTCTAAATGACCCGTGCATCAAAAGTCGGCCAAGATCAGCGATATTTTCCTGCAGGAATAAAATGAAATATTAAATAGGAGACAAAGATTCACATTTTGTCAAAGGTCAAAGAAAACAATACTAAACTTAGTTTGAAGATTTTTTTAAATGTTAAAGCGTGAATGATGGTTGCCTTGTCATGTGGTATGTGCTCTGGACTGTCATTTGACAATCACAGGCTTAAACCCCGCCCTTTTCTTTCCTCCACTGTTCATCAGGGGAAATTATCGTCAAATCTGAAGGAACATCAAAATACTTGTAAAACAAAACAAAGATGAAAGCTCCCACAATATTTTTTGTCACACATATTGCTATCATCAGAATTATTTTTAGCAAGACTTTGAGATAGTAAATTGAAATTAAGAAATTAAAACTCTTTCATTTAAGATAAGATACGATTAGATAACCTTATTTGTCCAAACAAATGGAGATTCAGTTTGACTACAATTGCCCACCTAAGCAACACTACTATAACAGTAACAATAGCCTATAGATGCAAGCACGAACAACATTCATAAGGGAAAGAAATGCACAATTATTGACATTTATCTGAATACTACAAGGTTCATCACCCTTTTCTATATAAAATAAAATGTATCACTTACCACTAACTAATTAATTGTGCAAAAGTTTCAACTTGATCCAAGAATGAGAAGTGGAAGAAATATACAGACAGAGAGAGTGAGCTGGTAGTAGCTTATTAAAACCAGTGACTACTTACCCCATAGCCTACAATGGAGACCTGGTGCATGCTGTCATTCAAATAGGCCAACACAGACAACATTGTGTCCAGGGCTTCCTTGAGTGCGGAGGAAAGTTCTGAGCTGTCACCAGATGTAGTTCTCAGCATCTCCTAGACAGTCATTGGCAAATAAGTAGAACCAATTGTATTACACTTAAATAGGCCTATATTATCTTATTTTAATTCTGCTAAGATAAGAAATATATTATAATAGTATAGCTTGCAGACGCAGAAGACGAAAAGAAAACTTAAGTAGATTTGCAGTAGACATTAGATTTGTCTGCACCAAATGTGGGAAAATATGTAGGTTCCAACTGGATTTGCATAGTCATCTCAAACAATGCACTCATCCTTAGCTTCAGAATCAGTCATTGCCATAATAATAGGTTACAAAAAAGTGTTCTTCAAATTATAGATGGATAATTTCTATTCAAATTTGTCTTTAATTGAGTAATTAATACTTTGTTATTGTGAAAAGAAATTATTATTAAAGTAATCCGTGGCATTTGGCAATTTATGTCTCTAGAGACAATATTTTCCATTTGCAACTTCTTGTGTGACTAAAGAGGCCAACCCTTGTTAAACAGCTGCCATCACAGGTTGGGCATCTTTAATGACCAGGCACTGTTGCACTTTCACCCTTCTTTCTACTTCTGGTGTGTGTGGCATCTGTTCCCTCTTCATGTGAATCTATCCAGTGCCACTTTTTTCCCAACTGTAGTGTCAATTTTAGGAAAACTAATCAGGCAAATTAACTAATCAATGTTGGGACAAAATGAGCATGACATGGGATGTACATCTAGTCGATTTAACTTTACTTATTGTATCTACATACTTTCAACAAAAGTTGGTATTTTGTGATCCTTTGTATGGGTTTCAATAAGTAGGCACCAAGAGGTAATCTGTGACCCAACTGTCTCTGGCATTCCTGTCAAAGAAAAGAATTGCTTAAAGCATAGACAAATTAACAATACAGTTTATCGTTTAAATAGGAAGGGAGGCTGCAGATCTAATTGAACAAGAAATATTTTGAGTGACCTTCCCTATTCTCAAAGCTCTACTTAAAAGTCTATGCAAATAAGCTACACACAAAAATTAATTGAACATTGACTACATTTAGTTTATTGTTTATCAAATCAATAAATGAATTAAGCAGGCTCCCTGATAGCAAAGATTTTGGGCCCAGTAAGGGCCCCAACTGGGCCAGCCCATACTCCACATATGGGCCCCAACTGGGGGTTGAACGATGGCCCAAACGGGTGCCCTTAGGGCTGAGAGTCAGGGGGCCCAGGTGGATCCCCTTGTGAAACCCATGTGGGGCCAGTAAGGGGAAGGGTTTGTGGGCCCCTACTGGGCCAATAATACTTAGCCCTTTGGTGGCATTAACAAAAGCCCAAATGGGGCCCTTTAAGGGGCGAGTCTGGGTGCAATCAGGGTGCCCAGATGAAGCCCTGATGGAAACTTCATGGGGCCATTATGGGGGAACATTGAGGGGCCTGAAAGGGCTAAACACATGGGCCCCATTAGGGGGATGAACGTTGGCCCAAACGGGCACCCTTAGGGCTGAGTCTGGGCTCAGTTAGGGGGCCCAGATGAAGCCCTGATTCAACCCTCATGGGGCCAGTATGGGGTAAACATTGAGGGGCCTGAAATGCTAACCACTTGGGCCCCATCTGGGGGATGAACGTTGGCCCAAACGGGCACCCTTAGGGCTGAGTCTGGGCTCAGTTAGGGGGCTTCCACACAATACACAGAATTTTTACTATTCAAAAGTTTTTGTTTAAAAGAAAACTATGTAACGTCAAAATGAAATTGAAAACAAATTGTAAGTCTTTCCAAGAGGGATGTGAGGCTGAGTGGCATATCCACTTGGCTACCTATTAAAGGGAGTTCCAATCCTGACTTAAGCTGAGTTGTATTTTCAAATATGGAAACCTACAAGAAGTGCGGTTTTCACGCTGGACTGTCGTTTGGCCTTATCGATGGTGGGGGGTTCAAACTCTGCCCACTCCCATCACCATCCTCCTTGAGGGAGGTTTGAACTAGGAAGAAAATTATTTTCAACTCTGAAGGAAAATACGAAACATGTAAAACATTTTACAAAACAAAACATTACACCTTCAGAGCCACAAAAGAAATTGGAGTTGTATTGCACTGAACATAGGAATCATTAAAGATACCTAGTACAATGGTATTTTTAAAATATGGCTGCCTATTCAATCTGATTTGTACAACACTGTTATCATAATGGTCCCAAGCTACAACTCTACCATCAAAGGAAGGTTTTGTGTTGAGGTAATTATCTTCAGTTTTGAAGGCATGTCTGAACTTACAAAACAAATTTTTAAAAAAAGATGATTTATTTGGTTTTATATGTTTCATATCCTATGTTCCTTGCCCAAAGTAGCTGCAAGGGATGGCCACAGGTAGGATTTGAACTCAGGATCATTGAGACAATAGTCTCAAGAAAAAAAGCCATTTCCATTATGTTGTATATACCTTAAAGAAAGGGTTGTTGTCCCCAACTGCTACTCTCAGGGCTTCAGACTTTGGTTTGTTTTGACAATAAATACTGTACATCTGGAACTCTTCTTTCTGGAAACAAACATTGTCTAAGTTAATAAAATAATTTTAAAAAAATTAACTTAAGGTCAATACTTGCAATGAAATAAAAGAGCAGGTGTCACTGATATAAGGATAATTATCATGACATTGGTTTGTAGGATTCCTGTAGGATATTACTCGTAATGTTTATTTACATGACATAAAATCAACTTCCATGAAGATATTAAATGAATATAATAACTTTCTTGATTCATTTGTAATATCTTTATGTCACTAAATCCACTAAATCAACTTGTTTCATAAATACAAGAACTTGCATCAGCTTCTTACATTCATTTTGGTACAATGCTTTACTACCACATACAGTATTGCAACCACATCATGTCTTGTTACCACATACTTTTTTGCTACCACATAATGTCTTGTTACCACATACTGTCTTGCAACCACATAATGTCTTTTAACCATATACTGTCTTGCTGCCATGTACTGTATTGCTGCCATGTACTGTCTTGCTACCACATATTGTCTTGTTGCCACTTACTGTCTTGTTACCACATACTGTCTTGTAACCACATTCTGTCTTGCTGCCATGTACTGTCTTGCTATCACATACTGTCTTGTTGCCACTTTCTGTGTTACCACATACTGTCTTGCAAACACATAATGTCTTGTTACCACATACTGTTATGCAACCACATACTGTCTTGCAACCACATACTGTCTTGTAACCACATACTGTCTTGCTGCCATGTACTGTCTTGCTGCCATGTACTGTCTTGATGCCACCTACTGTCTTGC
>JADKLZ010059454.1:2939-28322 GCA_021533235.1 Biomphalaria straminea | reverse complement strand
CTTCTTTACTTTCTCCTCAATTATCTCCCATACTATCTCTCTCTCTTTACTTTCTCACCAGTAATCTCCCATTCTGTCTCTCTTTACTTTACTTTCTCCCCATTATCCCAATACTGTCTCTCTCTAATTACATTCTACCTAATTATTTCCCATACTCTGTCGGTCTGTCTGTCTCTCTATCTACTTTACTTTCTCCCCAACTCTCATTCTCTTTCCCCTTCCTCTCCACCTGATTATCTCATTCTGTGTATCTTACTGTTTCCCTTATTCTCTCTTCATTTCTCCCTATTTTCTCACATTCTCTATATCCCAGTCCAACTATCATCTCAGCTTCTCCCATTCTTTACCTTACTCCTCCCTGGTTATCACTCTATTAGTCTCTGCATTTTACTACAAAGCTCATTTCAGCTCACTCTGTCTATCTTGTACAAATTTTGAACATGTTTTTTTTTCTCATTTCCCTATCGTGGATCAAGTTAAAACTTTGCACAATTATTCATTGAACCTGACAAGACACAAATCAATAAAAAAAATTAAACAATTAGTTAATTTGTGTTTGTTGATTAATTTTTTTTTGTTTGATATCAATATAAAGGGAATAAATACTACTTAATGAGAGATGTAAATATATATATATACATGGATGTCCCTTTTTACGTTTTGAAACATTGTTCTCCCACTTCCCATTCTCGGATCAATTTGAAATTTATATAATTATTCATAGTCGATGACTATACAGAAATCAATCAAAAAATTATCAGTTATCTCTCGTACTATCTCTCTCTGCTTGACTTTTTCCCCAGTTGATGAAATTAAACAATTTGTTGATCATTTATTACTAATTAATTAACTTTGTTTTATATAGCAGAAAGGGAGCTAAACCCTGTAATTTTTCAGATAAATGCCAGTAATTGGCAGTTCTTTCCTTTAAATAAGCTTTGCTTTTTAAAAGTATTCTTCTTTCTATTGCTTGTTTTCCTTTTCTCTTTAGCTCACCTTCTCTCTTTGTTTTTCTTTCTTCCTCATTCTCTGTCTACACCTAGTCATTTTATAAAGACATTCTCTCCCAATTTTGGTTGTCTGTTTTGATGGAAGGTAAGCTCACTATTTTTGTGCATTTGTTTGTGTCCCAGATTGCTGCAGTCACAACTTGAGAAAACTGAGAAGGACATCAAGAAAAAAGAGAAACAATATGCGGCAGACATTGGTGAACTGAAGAAAGAAAATGACAGGCAGCAGAAGATAATAAGCCAGGTAATAGTTGGTGATCTTATCTTGCCAGTTTGTCAATCATTAAAATATTATGCTTTTTGTTTTTATTGGATTGTAACTTTCCTTTCTATTTATACTAAATTTTTTTTATCCAGTTATTTATGTTGCATTTAAATCAGTCTTTATATATAAAATGTCTCCTTTTTCTGTTGTGAATAGTTTTTTCTAAGTTGATGGGCTTAATTTAGTTGAAAGGTTTGTTGTTTTTTTTTCGTATAGCCCCATTTCTTCTCTGACAATTAGAGATGATCATTTCCTTTAATTTATCTCACCAAAATATGCAGGATAATCATACTCTTCTATGCCAGTAAAAAACAGCTTTGAGAGAACACTCATTCTATTTGTTGTACATGTTGGGCTAACCCTGATAAGACCTAAACTTAATGCACATATATATGCAGCTATTTTGTATGTACATCAGTAACCTCTCAACTTATTTTTTGTTCTGTAATGTGACCTACATACATAGAGCTTTAATTCCAAAGTAATACTCCTCTTTTTTGTTTTAACTACCCGTTCATTTTTTCTTGTTTATGGGAGTTGTCAGTCATTGCATAAATTTCTACTTAAGTATCCCCTCTGCCAGCTATGCACAGCCAGGGTATGCTGTTACTGGAATTTGTTCATAACAACTAGTCGAAATATTTAACATTCCTTCATACTGGGAAAGCGTAAACTGGGTATATCTAAACAACAGGTTTTATCTCTAGCCAAAATTTTTTAACTAGTCAAATTGTTTCGTACAAAGATTACTGAAAGAATGTCTCATTACATTTATGCTGTGTTATACATGTACATATATACATATATATGTATAAACTTATACATTATGTATCTGTTCAGTGACTTGATACTGACATTGACCTCTTTGTTTTAAATATTCATTGTAATCTTACCCACGTTTCAGCTTCGTCGTAAAAATCATGTAGGTAAAACCAGTACCCACTAGTCTGGCTCACACTTTAACCCATTAACACTTGCCCTATTGTTACAAGATTTCTGATTGGCTAGTTTAATGAGGGCAAAACTAAATAGGGTTGGGAGGTCCACTGACTCTGCATGTTACTTAGTCCTTTACTGATGCATTACACAATTGATTTGAACTTTTCTTATTTCTTACTATTTGTTTGAGTAATATTTTGTTTGTAAGCCAATCTTCTGTTAACTTATTTGCTTGTTTCAATCTTGTATCTATAACAGCACAGTAATGAAACATTGTCTTCTTAATCCAGAATCAACATATGTCTGCAATGCTTTTGATTTTGTTCCAGAAGCTAAAGAAATATAATATAATTTTTCATTAACATTGTTTTGTATAGTAGTTACGCTGACGTTGTCAAGTTGTAATCAAACTGAATTTCCATTAGATTGGATCAATAAAATTATCTTATCTTATCTCTTATCTCTCTTATCTTAATGATAGATATCTCAAGAGATTCTGATAGCGTTAGTGTTTATTAAGCTAGCTTTCTGATAGTTGCCCACTGATCTTGTATCAATGTCTTGAGTCTTGTCTCTCTATCACTTTGAGTAGGATTTACCTTATAATATGCATCGTGTATTGTTATGTATAAGAAAGTTTTGACAGAAAAACCCTCAGCCCCCTTTAGAAATGATGTCTATTTTGGCGTTGTAGCTATGCATGGAATGCACTTTTGGCAGCATGGTGTGTGATCTTGTTAGAGTGACTTATGGCATTGTGCTGCATAGCATGATTCAGCATGTTGTTAAGCACACAGAGAAAGGAGTGAATTCTGAGGAACGCAGGAAGGCTCCTTGATTCCTCTTGTCTACGCAAACCACCCCCTCCCCCAAACCAATTTGATCCTTGGCATGTGTCTCTGAAAAGGTGTACTTAACTCTTTGGAACAAATTATCTTATCAACCCCAGAATTCCACAACACTATAAACAAGTATTATTTCTTTGGACATGTTTTTATTATAAATAAGTCAAGAAAGTAAAGTTTTGTCTCATCCTTGCAGTTCTATTATACTGATCCAAAGGCTATGCCTAAACGAGTGTTTGTTTTTAATTCTTACACATTATCTCTACATGAAGAATTGTCAAAGTTAAAAAAAACAAAAATCTTAATTAAGTTTAGACAACAATTCTTACAGCAAGGTAAAGTTGACTTCCTTTCCCACAAGTGATAGACAATTAGACATGGCATAATGATGTCATGAAATGTTCTGTTCTAAAACTGTTGCATCTAATTATGACTGAATAAACTCTTAACGAAGGAGTTATCTCTCAGGCTCTTACTTGAGATAATTAGAAGTAGCCATTCTTCCCTCTAAAACAACTCTTATAAAAGCTTCATGATTTGAAACGATAGATACTGATGAATCTTTGTTCAGTATAGAGTGATCAAACAATCTCTAGTTACTTTTTTTTTTTTTGCATGTAAATATATGATAACCCATGTTGTTTTGAATGTATATAATGTAAATTTAAAAAATACATTAAAAAATTATTGTTTGTTATATATGTAATTAAACAACAAATATTGGCCTAATCAAAATGCTTATTCTTTTATTACTACTTTTAATTCATTAATGTGATGTTGTTTTTTTTGTTATCTGTTGAGAATAGTAGAACTTTATTTTTGATACATGATTTTTTAATTATTTAAAGTAATAAGTATTTAGAAATATTTATAATGAAATGACCACCATAACATTCAACATTTTTTATTTCATTTTTATTCTGGATCAATGAATCATTTGGTTGTGTATCAGTCATTCTTTACAATTTATTTTTGATTTTGTAAGTTTCCTTAGAGATTTTAATTTGAACTATTAATTTATATCTAGGAGTTTCATTAAATGTCAACATTATCTGCTTTAAGGACGAATGAAACTCATTGTTTGTTAATTTTACAGAAGCATTCACTGAAATCTCAAGCATGTTTGTCATGTTGTATTATTTCTCTTCTCAGAGTCTCAACTTGGGTCCAGAAGCTAAGATTGAAGCTACCATGCAGCATGAGATCACAAGACTTACATCTGAGAATCTGGTGAGACTTTTCTACCATTCTGTGGAAACAAGTTTTAACTAAATGCTTCAGACATGATCTCATTGCTAGTTTTGTTTTTCCTCTTCCTATTATTAGCTTGCAAACTCTTTATGAGTGGTTGGATACAAGTTTCAAAAATGATTCTAATGAAATTTGACAGTGTATATATATTTTGGGAAAACAATGACTAAGTAATTGGCCACACTTTCTTAATGGAGGAGTTTATTTATTTTTTGTTGACTTGTTTTAAAATCTAGTTTAATGTACTTTTGATGCTTCTTTTTTTTAATTATTATTATTATAGCTTTTTTATAGCGCTACTTTCATGCTTATAGCATGCTCAGAGCGCTTTGGTCCAATCTCATTTGTGGACCAGTGGGGGGAGGGGGTATCTAGGAGTTGGTTTCCCGTGCTGCCTTTGGGCGCTCAGTAAACACAACTCTGCCCGAGTCGGGTGTCGAACCTCGAGCCCCCTTCTAGGTAACCAAGCAAGCCAAGCTCAAGCTGCACTTAGCCACTCGACCACGCTTCCCACAACGCTTAAAGAATAACTAAATATGTTAACATAACATAAGAAACTTATTATATGGTGGCACTTTTTTCAAATGCGTAATTTTAACTCCATTCATTTTATTTTTTATTTAAATATTGTTAATGATCAACACACTTTAAAAATAACCCAGATGATTATGTTTTTATAAGAAAACCAATTGTCTACTTTAGTCAGTGTGTATAGTCAATGTTAATGATGACATTAGTCGAATAGAAAGTTCATGGAAGTGATGAGCGCTGGGTTTAAAAAAATCCTAGGATCAAATTGAGACTTCTGATTCCTTTTCATTGGAAAATAATGTTTATCTGACTTCCTAACCTGCATCGCTTTGACCTTCACTTTCATCTTGCGTATAGCCATGATAATTACCTTAAGTCACATTAGAAGTGTTTTTTCTTTTTTTATAATTGCCTAATTGCAACAGTTACCTTGGCTAAGCAAAAAGAAAAAAATAAGATCAGACTTATAAGATACTTCTTGGTCCTAGAAAGAGAAAAGCCTCCACAGTGTATTAACTGTGTGGCTTTGGTGTGGAGCATATTTAGTTTGGCTGCTTTGATTTTCTGGATATTATGAAGTATATTCATGTTAATAGTCTGAGAGCACTATTTGAGGGTGTAGCAACCAGGAGAAGGTTGAATTATACTAGGGAAACTGGACTAATGTCTAATCTTAAGTTTCATCAGTTAGTAAATTTAGAAAATATCATGAGCTCATTGAAAAGTGTTGGGTGTCACCTCATACACCTCAATAGTAAATAGTTCAGTGTGTTTGTATTCTACACTGATTGATGTCTTTTCCACTAAATGAACTCTGTGTTTGTAGGATCTAAGAGAATCAATGGACAAACAGTCAGATCAAATCAGGAAACTGAAGAAAATGTTGAAAGTGTATGCCAAGAAGCTGAAGGATGGAGAAGGTAAGAATTGAGAATCTCATTGTTCAGCTCTCTTCCAGCTTTCTCTTTCATTTAGAAATCACTCAGATAACTGATGTAGTTTTATCTGAGAATCTATTCTTACCATGCTGGTCATGGGAATCAAGCATTCATGAATTTGTTTTAAAATAGGAAATATTTTTTTTTTAGTTTTCATATGATGTTTGTTGGATGTCAGTAGAGGTTGGAACAGAAATTTCCAGATGAATGGGACAGTCATGGATTTTAAAAAAAAATGCCAATTTTTTTTTGTTTTATGCCACTACTTAAAACAATTTCCAAAACTACATAATTTTAAGTTTATGGGTTATGGATTTAAAGAATGGAAGTCTACAATTTGGCTTTAAAAAAAAAAAAATTGCGTTTATGATTTTTAGTAGTCAGGGATCTTTTGGCTATAATGTGGCCGAGGTATGCTCCTGCACCAAGAGTCTACATAGAATTTTATTCAGAATTTTAGGATATCCCTCAATTCAACTAGTTCTTGTTGACAAAGAAAACATGGTTGTCTGAGGGGCTAATCATATAAAACTCTTGATTAATTGTACGTGCTCTTTTAAGTCCTCACCTTTCAAAAGATATATCTTGAATGATCATGGAATATGAAATTTTATATGGCTGATAATTAGGTTCACATTATTATGCAAAACTTTAAACTAGTTCATTTTCTGTCCACTGTAGCCTATTGCACATTGAAACTTTTTATTTTATTTTTTTTTTTACTTCTGGTGTATGGTATAACTTAATTTGTTTGTGTTGCCCTGTCTCTGCATACCTAGGCTGGCCAGACAAGTGGAACTGGGTCAGGCCTTCTATGTCTGTCAGTTCAGATCTGGGTACTTTTGATTGTTGTGTCTTAGCTGTTCATTCCTTCACTATGTTGATAGCTTTTAGTTTTTTTGTTTACCATTTATTTGTTTACTTCTGTTCATGTTTTTGGTTTTCTTCATTTGCCTTCTGGTTGTTGAAATTTATACCAACAACGTTAAAAACTTTTTCTCAGTGTTGGACTGTTTAGTAGTATTGTAGAAGGATATCTTTATCTTTTTGTTTTTAATTGGAGGTAATGCTCATTATTGTGTTGGCATGAGATCCTTGTTTGCCATAAACTAAGGGTCAAGTGAACTTTAGCCTCATTAACTCCTAAGTCTCTTTAAAGAAAAACAACAACACCTTAATATTCAACAAGTTTGTTTTTAATCAATGCAGAGCATTTTTGGATATTTACATTTCTTAAATATTTTGTTGCATCAACATATTCATTCCTCTCACGCCTAGGGACAAATTTGAAGTATCTCTTTATGTTGTTGCTATTCTTTGGTTTTATTTATATTTATGATACCAATCAGTAGAAAGAAATTGTAATGAAATGTCTCTTTGTAATTCTGTATTTTTGTATGTTTTTTTCTATTCTGTTTTTAACTGATGCCCAGCCTATTATGCATCACTATATTCTTTACCGAACTCAACATATCTTTTTTTTTTCACAGAAAATAGTCATGATATAATCATGAATTTACATTCAATAGATTAACTATCTTTTTCAAGAAAAAGATTCAACTTTTCTTTTATGTGTTAAAATTAAAAAGGGGTTTTAATTGCATTACATTATAAACATAAACAATGCAAGATTAATTAATAGCTCTTACAAATATATTATATATATTATAAATATATGAGGATATTATATAGTGATTTAATATTGCTTTAAAAAAAAAAATAATTTAATAATCTGTGAAAGAAAAAATAAGCATGAATTTTACAGAAAAGTAATTGAAATAGATTAGGCAGTATGTTGTCTTTCAAAGAAGCATTCTCTTACCATGGTGTTTTCATTGTTCAGCTGCGGAGATAGCTGCCGAGATTGAGAATGAAGAGAACACAACATCAACAGATGCTATAGCTACAGTCATACACAGGGAACGTTCCTACATGGGCATGCTAGAGTTCAAGAAGGAGGATGAAGGGGCATTAATCAAAAACTTAATTCAAGGTCAGACTTAGCACTGTTGAATTCTGCTTCTTTTATGGCGTCTTGACTGGAAATTAGTGATGGTGCTTTTAAAAGTAAAGTAAAGTATCCCTTTCAGACCTTGCCATCTCTAGGGCAGATGATGTAAAGGTTATCTGTTTCTGTGGCCCACAGTTTAACAATGGTGTCCTGTCTCCAGCAAAATGATCAATCACCTTTACTTTTCTTCAACCAATGTCAAATACCCATTACAGCTGTGTGAACTCAGAGGCCCCCTAAAATCCCAAAATTAAAAATCCCAGGATTCGAACTCGGAACCCTCAGTTTGGAAGCCAAGGGCTTTACCACTTACCCACCGGCCTCCGATGGTGCTTTTAGTTTTCCCTAATTACTTTTTCTTTTAATTTGCTGATGTTACTCAAAATCATGGTATACATGTCAGGGAAAAAAAACATTTTGAGCTAAATAATTTAGATCAATTGGAAGTGACCTGTTACCAAACCTTTAATGTTATTAAGCAGTTAGATTAATACTGTTTTAATTAAATTCAAATATCACATGACCTTCTTTGAATAAATTTAGAATCCAAGCTAGGAAGCATTAACTATTTACGTGAACATCTATCCAGCACGAGTGAAGTTTGATAAAAATGTATTCTATTTTTTTTTCTATAGCTAAGCCTTTCTTAATAGTTTTGTTCCAAAAATAGTAATAATATATCCAGTTAAAAAAAAAATTAGAAGTCCATGATGATATTATATAGTAATAAGATAAGATTTATATATTTTTTCTTTGTGCCTTTCAGATCTTAAACCCAAGTTGGCGTCTGGTCTGATCCCTGGCCTGCCTGCGTACGTTTTGTTTATGTGTGTCAGACACACAGACTATATCAACGATGATGAAAAGGTCAAGTCGCTCCTGACAGCTACCATCAACGGAATCAAAAAAGTTGTGAAGGTAATTGAGAAATATATTTCATTCAAACTTCAGCCCCTGTTATATTCCTATTCACCTGGTGCCCCTGTTATATTCCTATTCACCTGGTGCCCCTAGTTTAAAAAGTTGTTTCACATTGTCATTAAGAAAACATCCAAACCTTTCAAAAAGTATTTCACTTTTCATGTTTCTGTTCAGTCTATGTTATAATATGTACAACTGAACTGTTGACCTTGCAAGGTATATTCATACTTACAAAGGGACTAGTAGGTCTTCTGAAGTTCAGACAGTTGGAACTACATTTAAATATTTTAAAGCATGACTTTTGTGGAATGTGGTGTGACAAGGGGAGTGTACTAGGACATCAATGAAAGGCTATTCATGGGATTGAATTCATTATTTGTTGATTCAGTTAATTAGGAACTAAATGGACTGAAAATAAAATTGGATGTCCCCTTGAAGGCCTCTGTTACTTTCAAGCAAATCTAATTTAATATTATTGTTTGTTTTTTTTAGTTAAAAAACAAACTTTGTAGCTATGGTAATCTTTATTGTTACTTTTATTTCAAAATTATTTTCATTTGTGTCATGATCTTTTAAATATTTCAAGCTTTAAGCCTTTTTTTTTTTTTTACTGAAAATAACTTTTGTTTTTAGAAATATTTTTATTTCACACATAGATTCCCTCTTTTCTCTCTCTCTTTATATACATATATAAGGCTTCTTCTGTCTTGAGAAACAGTGCCAAGCTAACTCTCTACTAATGCTTTCATCCCCTTCAGGTGGTTTCAAAATCTCCTATGGTTAGAGCTTTATTCGCATTTGTAATACCTCATTTATGTCTAAGAAATCTATTGACTTGTTAGATGAAAAAAAATCAAATCAATGACTGTAATGTAACTGAATAATACCTCCATCTATCCCTTAGTCTGTTGAACTGTTGTGGTACCATACAAAATCTGTCACTTGTCTTTCTCCATTCCTCTCTGTCCTTTGCCTTGAATAGGATCTCATTTATAAGTGGCAGTCCAGTCCAATCTTCAATGTTGTCTTCTCATCACTTTCTTCTTCTTCCTGGTACTGTTCCTTGAAGGAAAGTCTTTGCTAGCCCTGAGGACCTTGTGATGTGGCCTAAGAGTTTAAGTTTTTTAACAGTGGGAAGCATGGTCGAGAGGCTAAGTGCGGCTTGAGCTTGGCTTGCTTGGCTACCTAGAAGGGGGCTCGAGGTTCGACACCCGACTCGGGCAGAGTTGTGTTTACTGAGCGCCCAAAGGCAGCACGGGAAACCAACTCATTGTGGGTTCCTATTGCTGTATTAATCCTGTTTCTAATTTCTTCATTTGTGATGCGCTCTTTGTAAGTTTGTTTAAAATTTAATATAATATAATATAATTATAGTGCTACAAATGACACAAAACATCCGACGATAATAATTTCTTGATGCTGGGGTTATGGATTTAATGTCATTTGCAAAAAAAAAAAAGACCATTCAAAAGAAATGTATGAATGCTGCTTAATAGTTAAACAAAGTCAACACTCCTGCAAAGACTTATATGAAGTGTTTTATGTTATAGCGTCACAGTGATGACCTGGAGAGGATTACATTATGGCTGGCCAACACCTGTAGACTGCTGCACACACTGAAACAGTACAGTGGAGAGAAAGTAAGTTGAACCCCTTCCCACCCCTCCAACTTGTTGTTTGTTTTGTAACCTTGTGTGAGATTCTACGACTACCTGTTTCTATTGTTCATGTATTGCCAGTATGTGGTGAGAATGTGATGCTTAATGCTATCAAATACCTTAATACACATGGTGGTGAAAAATGTTGAGACTTTTATAAATTTGTCTGACAATGTTTTCACAACAATATGTAGTTTGTTGTCGAGGTCTCTTTGTCGCTCAGCGTATCAATTACAATAAGGCCTTATATTAGGCATTTCTGATTTGTTCATCAAAATTCTTATTCTAAATATTTCCCAAGTTAAGCTAATTGAGTTTAAAATCAGACAAAACTATCTCTAAATAAGACCAAACATTTGTGCTAAAAGTAAAAAAGGAAATCTTCAGAGCAAATTATGTAAAAGTCAACTGTTTTTATGGCGGAAAGGGAATGAGGGTTTCCTGCGGCAAGCACAATCAACAAACTCCTTCACTTTCCACTGCTAATGTTAGGTTCGCATTAGAGTATACTCATGGGTGGGGTGGGGGTATTATAAAAGCCCCTAAGGTCACTGAGATTAAATCCCAAGAGCCCTCAAGTCAGAAGCCAAGGGCCTCACTACTTGGCCACCATGTCCTCTATTGATCTTAATCAACATTACTAAATTACAAATCAAGTTTTAGAACAGGTGTGAAAACAATATATCATCCCACAATCTTCTTGATGAGCTGCCAGCTTTCCAGTAGCAACTAAATCGTTCACATTCAGCTCAGTGTAGCTACTTAGTGTTTTTGTAGTTCATAATAAAGTCACATCAACAAAGTATTTTTATAGTTCAGAAAGAGACTTCATTAATTTTTTTCATTTACATTTTTAAACATTTCTGTGACTTTGAAATCAATTTGTGAATATTATTAATGCCAGCATTTTTTTTTTTAAGTAATATAAATTATGATACATTGTTTGTTTTTCATTTAGCAATTCCAAAATGAGAACACCCCTAAACAAAATGAGCAGAGTCTACGGAACTTTGACCTCTCAGAGTACCGCCAGGTGTTCTCAGACTTGGCTGTGTGGAACTACCAGGCGTTGATGAAACTAATGGAAGAGCTGATACAGCCAAATATAGGTGAGTGCAAACTCATGTAGCTCCAAATTGGTTACTTGATGCCTTTTTTAAAATGATACTATCAGTAAATAGTAAATAAAAGTAAAAAGTTAAGTTCCCCTATCAGACCTTGAAATCTATAGGGCAGATGATGTAAAGGTCATCTGATTCTGTGCCTACAGTTAACGCAGCTGTCATGTGGCCAGCACAATGACCAACCGCCTTTACTTTTCCCCAACTAATATCAGGTACCCATTAGAGCTGGGTGGACTCATAGGCGCCCAAGGATCCCGAAATTAAAAATCTTTTGGAATGAGAATTTGACTTGTCCCTTGTGTCTAGACTGTGGGAATAAAGAGTGATGTTTTATATTTCTTCTGATCTGAAGACTTTGAACTGAAGACCTAATGCTCAGTTCACAGTTTGTTGATTTTAAAATTTGAGCTTGTGAAAACTTAGACTTATAAGTGAAATCATTTGGCGCAAAGTATTTTACTTTTTGTTTTCACAAGACTTGGATTGAGAATTTTTTTTCAGTCTGTTTAGTCATGGGCCATTTGTTTCTAGATTCTAGGATGGTTGCCTGTGGTATGTGCTCTGAGAACTGTCCAATTGATAGTCCCTGGTTCAAATCATGCCCACATGCCCTGCTGTCCTGTTCGAGGTTATGGGTTAGGATGTAATAATCTTCATTTCTGAGGGAACATTCAAAACTTGTAAAACAGACAAACACTGGGCATGTTTAATCTTTTTTTTTTTGCACAGAAGTCTTCTTTAAAACTAGAGAATTAAGCTTATTTGTATAAATTCATAATGCAGTTTATAAAAGTATAATTGTTTAAGTGTTCTCAATAAAATTTTAGGATTGAAAGTATGGTAGTAATTTAAAACTGAGTTTAAATTTAGGATTAGTTCTATGTTAAAATGCTGGTAATTTAACAAAATATTTTTTTTTTTTTTAAATTTTTGGGCAATACAACAAAGTTATTGTTTACTTCTGTATTTGATTTAGTTAGTGACAATCATTGCTTTAAAAGAATAATGATGTTTGATCCATTTCATGTTTAGTTCCTGCCATTCTTGAGCATGAAGCCATAGCTGGTCTGACAGCTAGTAAACCCTCTGGCCTGCGAGGCCGGTCCTCCAGCAATGCCAGGGAGTTGGAAGATGGGAAGGATTCCCAGCATGCACTGGATGCTCTCATGAGAACAGTAAGGAAATTGATAGAATTATGTGTTAAGTTTCTTGAATGTGCCCTGTATATATGTGTATGGGTAAAATAATCAAAACATGCTTAATAAATAGTACCCATTTAATAAATTATTTGAAATGGAAAACCCTACAGTCTTCTTATCATCAATAATGCTAAATGGACGGCTGTGGTCGGTCATTGACATATAGCATCATATTGCTAGTAGACAACTAAACCAATATAATTGTATTATATTTTAAATTATAAAACTTGAAATCACTTAAATAAACGTCTTTGGCAGCAATATGTGTCTGAATGAAATGAAAAATGTATTGAATTTTCTTTACTTAATGTTTGTGTATTTCAGGGGTCACGACCCCCTTGGGGGTCGATTGACGATTTGCCAGGGGTTGCCATCGAAAAAATGGATTGTTTTTGTCTATTCTTCTATTGCTATGTGTGTGTGTGTGTGGGGTGGGGGTGAAGAGTGAGGATTGTAAAAAAAAGGGGTCGCCAAGACAAAAAGGTTGAGAACTGCTGGTGTAAATATTTCTTTACTTGAAGTCCTACATTTTGTGAATTTGTAAAAATTATAACACTACTTTTGTAATCTATAGTGTTACAATACAATGTAGGCAAACAGAATTGAATGCATGGTCTCTAATGTATAATTTGATGAATGCTTCAGTAAATAAATCTAATAGCATGATTCCAATGTTGCAGCTGAACAGTTACATGAGGATAGTCAAGCAACATGCTGTGGACCCAGAGTTGGTGAAACAAATATTTAGACAGGTAAAATACATTTCACAGAGACTGCTACTCTTTGAACTTTCTTGCTGCCGGGCGCCCGATCTGGTTGTTTATGTGGTTTTGTTTAATAACTAAAGACAGTCAGTTTTTTTTTCTGTTTGAAATGTGAAGCTTATTGTTCTTGGTACTTTTGTTACCAATGGAGAAATATTTCAGGCAATTTTTTTTTAAACTGTATTGAAACTCTTCCTCAGCTGTTTTATTTCCTGTGTGCTGGCGCACTGAACAACCTACTGCTAAGGAAGGACATGTGTAATTGGTCAAAAGGAATGCAGATAAGGTAATTGTTATGGAGTTATGTTTGTGCTGTGCTGATTCACAGAAGGTGTTTGTGTAGGGAGTATGAATCTTCCCCCCCCCCATAATCCCTATTATTTGTTGCTGTTATTATTTTGACTCATTGAATGCAAGTATTGTCCTTTTGATTGCAAGTGTTGTCCTTTTGATTGCAAGTATTGTCCATTTGAATGCAAGTGTTGTCCTTTTGATTGCAAGTGTTGTCCTTTTGATTGCAAGTATTGTCCTTTTGATTGCAAGTATTGTCCTTTTGATTGCAAGTATTGTCCTTTTGAATGCAAGTATTGTCCTTTTGATTGCAAGTATTGTCCTTTTGATTGCAAGTATTTTCCTTTTGAATGTAAGTATTGTCCTTTTGATTGCAAGTATTGTCCTTTTGATTGCAAGTATTGTCCTTTTGATTGCAAGTATTGTCCTTTTGATTGCAAGTATTTTCCTTTTGATTGCAAGTATTTTCCTTGTTGATTTTTTGTATTCAGTTTATATTGTTATTGTCACACGTCCTCATTCATTCTTCCATCTTGTGGTATCAGGTATAACTTGAGCCACTTAGAGCAGTGGCTCAGGGACAACAATCTCCATGAGTTTGGGGCCCAGGCAGCCCTGGAACCCATCATCCAAGCCTCTCAGCTGCTGCAAGCCCGCAAGACAGACTCGGACGTAGACAGTGTTTGTGATATGTGCTCTAAGCTGACCACAGCTCAGGTAAGATGCCTGCAGCATTGTTTTATTTGTTTGTCTTAACCTGTTATCTAAAAGTAAAGAGTATAAGTCCCCTTTCAGGCCTTGCAATATGTTGGCCAGATGTTGTAAAGTTCATGTTTCTAGGGCTGATGGTTAACTAGGTTGTCATGTAGCTAGCTCATAAGGAACTACCTTTACTTCACTTAACTAATGTCAGGTACCCATTAGAGTTGAGTGGATTCAGGGGCACTCTAAAAATACTGAAATTCAAAATCTCGGACTTCACCAAATGTTTGGAAACCAACCGCTTTACTTCTCAGCCCCCTCCTTTCCCCCCCCCCCCACAACACTGTGTCAGCTTGAGATCAACTTTATTCTATACAACTGTTAAACATTAGAAGTAATATGATTATTGCACCTAAAGATTTAAGTTGTAAAATAATAAAGCCAAGATTTTCTTTCTTTAACCAAAAGTGTTTTTTTGAAAAAGAACATTATTGTTTGTAAATACCATTATCATTTGGAGTGTGATACAGAATCAACACATTTTTATTTTATTCTTTTTTTTTTTTTTCCAATTTTAAAAGGCACAAAATAATACTTCTAATAATTTTTTTCTTCTTCTCCATGTGCAGATTGTTAAAATTCTCAACATTTACACCCCGGTGGATGAGTTTGAGGAGAGAGTGCCAGTAGCTTTCATCCGCAAGATTCAGTCCAAGTTGAAAGAGAGGGAGGAGCAAGGCACCGCTAGCAACACCCTACTTCTAGATACCAAATACTCCTACCCTGTCACGTTTCCTTTCAACCCCAGTTCTGTTGCATTGGAGACGATAACAGTCCCAGAACAGTTACATTTAGGTTTCTTGATAAAACATTAAAAAAATAAAATGGAAGGGCACAAGACAGGTGGGAGAAGGGTAGCCGCTTGGGTGTGTTGTTGAATGTGAGGCTGCGATACAATGCTACGAAGTTTTCTAAATGGAAAATAGTTGGGTTTTTTTTTTTAAGATATATAATCGAAATATGTTCTAGTACTGTTTCAGTACAGTGTCAAAAAATAGAAAATTTGTAGATAATCAAATGTCTTAATATATTTCTTTGTAAAAAAAATATTACTCCTATCTGGGTATGATGTAATAGTGAAACAGAACAACATGGTCAAAGCTGAGCAGTTCATAATTAGGCCTATGAAACTGACTTGTTCTTCCTTTCTCTGCCATTATAAAAAGACTTGGATCAGTTGATGCGAATGATGCATACAACTTTGTGCCTATGTGTGTTGAACTATTTCCTTCCAAAACAAATGTTAGTATCTTGTTTTGTTTTTTCTGTGAGAAGTCTTTCTTGGGCTGAGCTGACTGACATAGGTTCACTTTGATTCTGCCTCTTAATGTGAAGGCAGCTAGCTATTCAATGGAAATAGTAGGGGAGCTAACTTTCAACTGCCAATGTTGTGGTGTTTTTAAACAAAAAGGTTATCCACCTGTTGACTATGATTAGCTTTGTTATGATCAAGGTTAAGCTGGTGTAGAATGGAGTCGGAAGATGAACCCCCTTTATTTTTTGTTTTTTTTTTAGTCAAGGGAAGTAATTCTTTTTTTTTTATCATGCTTCTCTCCTTTAACCAACTGACTGATATATTCCAAAGTTCAATGTTTTCATGTAGAATTCAGATAGACAAGATTTTGATCTCTCTAACTGCTTATATTTTAATGTAGTTTTTTTTTAATTGGTGGGAGATCAAATTCAAGAAACTTTATTTTTTTAATACCCTGTCAAAATTGTACAGGATTTTCTCCCCTTCTGTTTACATTGCCCAAAGATTCCTATACCCAAAGAAATAGAAGTTTGTTCTATTCACAGTGAGGAAATATAATTTAATATACAACAGTAAAAAAAGAAGTAAACTTTAAGTGACACATAAATGTGATACATAGACTCTGGAAATAGTTTATGCCACAATAACATAATAGAGGGCAAAGTCAATGTACTTGTACAAGATCAATAACATGATGGAGATTGAATTAGCTCCCTTGTGCTGTAAATAAATGAACCATTTGTACCTCAATATTTCTTCTTGTTATTTGTAGTTTTTGTTTTTTCAAGTTTTGTTTCATTTCACTTAAGTTTGAGATGTTAATTATTCTCTCCCTTTCCTCCTAAATTTTTTTTTATATAATGGCAGAGAAGTTACTTCCCTTGAATTACAGAAGTGGGGCAAAGAAAGTCCAAAGCTTAACTCAGTGTGTATTTTAGGGTGACTGTTTTATTGTTGTTGGTTGTTGTTTGGTCAAGAGCAGGCCATAGTTGATTAAGCACAACATAATGATATTTATTCTCATACCTATATATTTGAAGTGTACAAATAATGAACAAATATTTTCTTTTCTTAAAATTGGATAAAAATAGTTATATCATTTCACTATTTTTTGTTTCATTATAGAGAGGAGCAGCAAATGTATGTCTCATTGGAGTTCTTAAAATTTTTGTTGGTTTTGTTTCAACTTGTATAAAATATGAAAACCATTGTTGGATTTTTAACAACAAGGTTTCTTGCAAAAAAAAAACTGAACCAATTACAAAA
Source organism: Biomphalaria straminea (assembly GCA_021533235.1). NCBI lineage: Eukaryota > Metazoa > Mollusca > Gastropoda > Planorbidae > Biomphalaria > Biomphalaria straminea. The sequence continues at coordinate 11,292 of JADKLZ010059454.1, read as the reverse complement.
AAAATTGTACTTTGCACTATTTGGATTTTTTTTTCCTTTCTCAAATTGATTTTTCTTTTTAAAATCTTAATAAATTTGGAATTATTTCTAAACTTATATTAAACCTTAGCCCCAAGAACTGTAGCCTCTTAACATTCTTTTGTCTTGCCTACCAAGAAAAACAAATGGAATGCAATCGATGTCTTTCAAATGGCTGGTTTATTTAGTTCACTGCCGCCTTGGAAAATTAAACCTTATTCTTAATTCTCTCGTCAGCTGCTCCAGTTTCCACTTTCCTAACACTGGACACAATGGACAGTCCTTGTTGTATGCTGATTTAATTGAAGAGCATGCCAAGGCAAGAAATAGGCTCCGTTTCTATTTTTAGTTGCATTTTTTTTTTATTCCTGTTGTTTTCTGTTTTCTTAATCAAGCAAAAATTACCAAGAACATCAAAATTTTTTATTTTATTCAAACAAACTTTTTTTTTTTCAATTTATGAAAGTAGTTCATTGTTGTTATTGGGTCTTAATGATTTTTTTACTTGTAAAATTACTGCAACATATTCCACAAAAGCCTTTATAGTTGTTGGCTAATGTTGTTTTGTTTACTATATCCTATTTTGATTTGTGTACAGATTTGATCATTTTTTGGACGTTACTGAAATGTCTTGTAGACAAGGCTTCATTTTTTCATTTTGCTTTTACAAATCAATTACAGTTCAGCCTTGATATGTCTATTAAACATTTAGTGACTTTACACAACCTAGCACTAGGTGCTTAGATGGAACTAACCTTCAAACTATTATGGTGTTCCTGTGTAATCAACTTGGATAAAATAAGGAAGGACTGTATTTAATGAAATAAAATTGCAATATACCCACCTGGCAAAGATGACTGTGATAAAAAGTTTGAATGTTTTGGAGTCATAGAGCGGGGGCAAACTGTGGATTGTTTCTGGCCTGTCATAAAGTATTTTGACTTTATTCAAGTTTATTGAAGTTGATACAGATTCACTTAGTTTGCCAAAAAAGTCACTCTAGCAAATTCAAACCTTTATATGAACTATTTTATTATTAAATTAATCATTTAATTTTAACTTGCATTGCATTAGCTATAAAACAAAATAATTATTATCATTATATTGCTCGCTTGCTATAATTTATTTTATTGAAACATTTTAAACTGCCGCACAGTTGAGATAAAAGTCACTTCTTTGCTGTATTTAAATAGATGTTAAATTAGTGCCACATCTTCCTTACTGGACTGTGTCCACCTAAACAGAGTAGGAAATTGAAGACTTTAGCTTTTTCTGCTCTGCTTAAATTGTTTGTTTTATGTGACCTGTACAATGTTTTCATGTTGAAATATGAGATCAGAAATAGTTTAGACTGCAGTTTAAGTAAAATTTAGTGTAGCTATTCATAAAACTTTTCAGTCTGGTTAAACCTGTTAGGTCAAGAAATGAATATATTAGTATTAAAACCAAACCGAAAATATTGAAACATTGTTCAGAAGGTTTAACTAAGTGTACCACTTAGAAACTAGCTAGTGTTTTTCATACATAAATATTGACGTCATAGCTTTAATACTTTAGATTGTTGTAGCAACTTTATTACATTTATTGCATAAGTTCTATTTAGATGATTTCAATGTAAGAAGATTGTATTTTTTATTTTATTTCTCTATAGCAGTGACTTTATTGTAGAAGATACAACTCATGTACTTATTAATAAATGTGTTAGTGAAATATTAAGAATGCATGCACAAATTTGGTTAAACGTAACTGATAAGATAAAATAGATGACCGTAATTTTAAAATTGTGAAAAAAAAGTGGCTTGGTTTTGCATAAAAAACAAATGCCAGATTTCATATTGTATTTGTAAAATATTGAACTTTATTGATTATTTATTATATAGCTGTTTAGTTATAGTTCCTTCAAAACTCTTGATGATTTTAAGCTCTACTCAGTCAAATGTTATATGTGAATTGTTTTCTCTCTCAGAGAGATAGTTACATACTCAAAGACCACATTAGGATCACACCTCATTCTATTGTACTTTAAGAATGGCCTTGCTTAGTTAAACATTAGAGCGATAAGAAAGGTCGAAATTCTCTCCAGTTTTTTTTTTTAAACTAGATGATATTATAAACTTTGGCTATAAACCAAATTAACAGTATTTGGTCTTGCCTTTTTTCTTTTAATTTAATATGAAAGAATTTGAAAGTTAAATAGTTTGACAACTAAATACTAGATTTATGTTAAGACTAAACAAAAGCCTTGAATGACTGGCGATTCAAAATAAATATATAATGAGGTTTTACTTTGTTTTCATCAGTGTCATTCTATTCCTGAATTGAGCCTACATTTTGTATATATATCTGTACATTCTTTCTGTTTCCAATTTCTTTCCTATGGGAACTGTTTCTTCCCATCATTCCATTGGTCAAGTGTTGTGATCATCTCTTCCTGACCCTCTACGTTGTGCTTTGAACTTTTGTTTGTTTACAGTTACATTTTGTTGTATGTAAAGTGTTTTCAAATGTTACTATTGTGTAGAGTAGATACTAGAAATGAAGACATTTAGGTAACTGCTGTGGGAGGTCCATTAGGCAACGTGTTGTTTTTAAGTGAACAAGGTAGTAGTTGATTTTTGAAATGATACAGTCCAAACTTGATTTCTCATAACTTCCCAATTTCAAAATTTTAACTCATCATTTTTCAAGCTTTTTTTTTTCTACAACTCCCATAATTATGTGTGTTTGCTAGTTGTGCTAGATGTCTGTGCTATTTATAAAATGTATGCATATATATATTTATATATAAATAATTTGAACTTGTATCTATTCTACCATCAAAGCTTGTTTGTTGCTAACTGTATCTACTCTGACTTGTTAGTGGCTAACTGTATATCTCCTCTGATTTAATGCATTCAGCTGTATCAGTTATAGACTTGTTATGGCTGTATTCTTTTCTTTTCATACAGTGTTGAATCACAATAGAAAGAAAAAAACAGGAGCTCCTCTAAATGTCAGAACTTTGTCTTGTAGTTTAGTGTTAACGTTTATATTGTCATTCCTACAAACATGTTAGAAATACAATGTATGCTGTCATTTATTGGCCTTAGTCAAATGTATTTGTTTTCTCTTAACTAGATTTGTGCACAAAATTTCTTTGTACAAATATTTCTAGGACACCCTCCAATTTCATTTTTGTTTTGAAATTTGATAATTATGAAATGTACAAAGAAAAAGGGGGAAGCCAAAATTAACTTTTTTTTCCAATGACTTTTTGTGAAGGCAAAAGGTTAGACTCTTTGTAGATCTCACTCTGAATGTTGTGATTTGATTGTTACATCGAAGTTTGTTGTTTTACGTAACATTTCCTGGTTAAACAATGTCATCATCATGCTATTGCTCTGTGTGACAGTCTATTTAGTTATACATATTATGTTGGATGCTGGCCTTGTTTGGACCTTGTAGAATCTAAAAATAAACATTTTTAAAACACGGGAACCAGCACTTGTGTGTTATTCTACTGATGTTTGCATGGCTGCCTGGTCGTGTGGTATGCAAGATCCAAGTTGTCCTGCTGGAAGTATTGGACTTGGTAGTAGATTAGATTCAACTCTGAAGGCACATCTGAACCATGTAGAACATTTGACAAACTAATAAACAAACATTGTTTACAAGTCAGTGTTACTGTTAGTAAATTTAGTAGTAAATTTAGACATGAACCTATGCAAATACTATCAATGAAAAGGATGAACGTGTTTGAATCTAAAAGTACTGGTATGTGCATGTGGTTGCATTACTGATTAAGGTCTGCAAATGAAAAACTGAATAATTTTCAAGTCAAACTGGAACTGAATATTTGACGTGAATATTTGACTAAAAAGAATTGTATTTTCCAGTCAACTCTTTTGATGAAAATAATAACACATCTTTATTATTGAGGAAATTAGCTTGACAAAAAAAAAATGCATTCTTACTTGCTATCACAATTTCAAACAGAACATGCGAAGTGTATATATAAAACCCATTTCGTTTCTGATTATGATTTTAGTTTTATTTTTAATTGTAATGCTTAAGCCTGTATATATACAGACTCAAAGTTAAAAGTTTTTTTGAGCTGATCTTTCAGTCTACAATTTTGAAACTAATAATTTTGTGTCTCAGTGTTATAAAAAGGTTAAGTTTTGAAATCTGTACATGGTCATATTATTCATGTTTTTTTTTTTAATTCTGCAAATTTTATTTCAATATTAAGATCTAACAGAGTGCTTTTAGATTTATACCTTAAAATGTAACATTTCCAAATATTTATGTTAACAACAAATGAAACAAGTTAAAATAATATTTTTATTCTGAAGCTGTAAAACATGTTATCTCAGACTTTAGTCAAGTAAATGAACAAAAACACTTCAATAATAAACAATAGCTACAAATATGGAATGCAGTTTAAATAACAAACTGAAGCGCATTCCAGGGAGAGATCTTACACTGATTCCATTAAGATAGTAACACAATTTAACAGTAACAAAAACCTTGCTACAAGTAATTGCACTTTAACCAAATGTTTAACTGACACAAAGACCCATAACCCAGAAACAAAGAAGCTCACTCTAGACAACAGGCATGACTTTTGCACAGTAGCACTATGATGAAGCCAAAAGGTGGACAAAATAACAATATAAAGGAATTAACAAAAGTAGGAGCAGTAAGAGTAGAAAATCAATAGAAAATATTAATGGGAAATGAATAATTATGAAGCAAGACGCTCACCCTCACAGAAATAAATTTATATAGCAAAAGAAATTGTTAAAGTACAGCAACATACAATTTATCTGCAAACATCCAAAACATTTTTTGTATGTCAAAAAAAGATTAAAAACTATGAGCAATTGACATTTATGTTCATTTAGTCTATGTCTCACCTACCTCACACGATCATACAATATCTTACAGATTTAAATCATCACCCATTTATCATAGAAATAATCACCTACAGCTTTATGTTTATTTTCCTTTTTCTCAAGAACACATCAATTCATCAAAGTCAAATAATGTCAAGTCTTTGAGACAATTATTTTGAGAAAAAAAAACTACCATTTTCTTGAAAACTATACAACAGACTAGATTCATTTTGTACACTAAAAATTCAATTATCTCTTTCTTAAGTCACTTTCAGCTTGACTCAAAAATTACTTTTACACTAAATTAAAAACTTTTGTTATTTTTTTTAATCTCTCTTCTGCTTTTTGCTCTGTCCACCAGATGACCGGCAACAGCAACAAAACATCAGGAGAAATAAAACTGCAGCCACTCCGCCAGCACCTGCGATGAAAGCTGTGCGGTTCTCTCCATTGAGCTGTTGCTAAAATTAAAATTAGTAACAAATAATTGTTGTTGCTATGCTAGGGTGATCCACCTTTTCTTTTGCATTCAACATATGTAATATTTAGATTTACAAAATCTGACTTTCTAGGACCAGAGAATGGAAACAAAGTCCTAAGGAGCACAAAGCTTGAATAATTGTGTGAAAAGTCTTGTAAAAAAAAAAAGGTTTCAAAAGGAGTTACAACTAATTCGCATTTGAAATATTGTTTATTAGTAGGCAATAAAAAGGTGTTTCTTAATACCCGGCACAGTAAAACGGTAAAACGCAGGAATATTGGTGTTGTACATATTAGTCTTGCACTAAGCAAGGAACCAGATTGGCAGGCTTCAAGAGGTGTGTCAATCAATATGCTTTTGCCAATTTCTGAACCTGTTACAATACTCTGGGATAAAGCTAACTCTAATTTTCCTAGTTCAAACTAGCAGTTGGCAGTAAGTTACTGCTCTCATGCCAGGACTGTTAACATGGTGATTTAAGCCTCTTAACATTCATTATCCTAATAGTCCACTAACCCCAAGAGTTTTCCGAAAAAATGTAGCCACATTCTATTCAGACAGAATATCCAAAATATACTGAAAACCAATCCTGACTGATCTCTGCAGTTTTGTATCAAGATGCTAAATAACTCCAGCTACAAGATAAATGATACTATTCAGCTATAGCCTACAGCTATAATCTTTTTCCACTAAATGGAATGATGTTATTAGTGGCCTTAGCTAGCCAAGTGGAAAAGCATTTGGCTTTAGATCTGATGGGTCACAAGTTCTACTCCTGGTGAAGACTTTAATTTTGAACTTATGGATTTTCAAGACATCCCCGAGTCCATTCAACTCCAAATATTGCCTGATAATAGCTAGCGCAAGTGATGGTTGTTCTAGCCATATGACTCTGTGGTTTAATGGTGGTCATTGAAATGGTTTAGTTTTACTTCCCCTGCCCCCAGGGTCTCAAACAAAAAGCAAGGAGGAGCTACCCTGTAAACACTGTTAAATTTATTGAAAACAAACTTGAGCTAAAGATTGCAGAAAGCAAAATTTTTTAAAATAACGCTTCTATAGTGCTTTAAAAATTATTTCTCTAGTAATGTGACTCTAAACCCTACTTATGCTTTGGTAGTGAATGAAAAATAGAATTAAATGAATCCTCTTGCAGACCAAGCTTACCAGGATTGAAAATACTGGATCTAAAAAGCTGAATAGTATGATCATTTTCAGTCTATGTCTAAAAATGTATAAGATTTTTACAAACAGTTCATACCTTTAATAAGTTTGCAATATGTTCTGTCAGATAATCACTGAAATAAAAAGTAATTATTAAATTGTTAATCATGCAATGGCCAAAAAAACAACAACTAGTGATATCATAAAAACATCAAAACATTATTTTTAACAATTCTTGAAAAAAAAATGCATTTCCAAAAAAAAAATAATAAGAGGAAGAATATTTAGTCAACAATTTTTTAGAAAGACACAACTTAAAATAAAAATCAACAATTTTTTAGAAAGACACAACTTAAAATAAAAATCAACAATTTTTTAGAAAGACACAACTTAAATTGATATTTTTTTTTTACATTTTGATTAGACTAACTTCAATAAAAAGGTAAGTTGCATGTTACAAGTGTTGTATAATAGTGTCATGTGTTTTGATAATTATTGCTTCAGATTTTGTTTGTTAAAGCATACTTTATTTCTTGAAATACAGGTAAGTTGAGTCATTTTTGTTAAGTACAAAATATGAAGCTAAGTGATGAAACAATGAATTAACATTTTCAATCGTTAAAAGATATTCTACCCAGTGCTGCTATTACATCTATGCATTACTCCTGGAAAGCCAACATTAAAGCTCTTACAATATTTGAAATATCGACATTCTCTTATAACCTGATTGTTAGGTTTATGGGTATTAAAGCATTAATTAGGGTTTTACTAAGGGAATTCTCCAGTCCAACTTTTAATGTGTGACCAAAAGGTTAAAGAAACTGAGATACCCAAATTAAATTATGAGAATTAAAAAAAAATTAGAGTTGGTCAGCAATCTCTTTAATGTAATTTAACTCTTTCTCTCCTAATTAATGATACTAACATTGATTTGACCACGTTTAATTAAATTAATTTTTGGTTTTAGAAACTTTAATTTGTTTTTTATAAAAAGAGCATGCATTCTCCTAAAATTCTATACCAAATTAAAGTTTTCTGATTACAAACAAAAATGTTATTTAAGTTGAATCATAAGAGGGTAGAATGTACAAATGTGAAAAATGAAAAATTCTGTTAAAATCCTTGGCATGAATGAACAGAAAGGTTAAAGGTTAAAGGTGGCAAGCTGAAGTTTGGAAGAGATTCTAATCATAATTTGCTGTTTACATTACACATTGAATTCAGTCAATGCTAAAAGGCTGCCTAGTTAGATACAAGCTAGTAAGTCACTGCGCAGATCACAGTACATTCTAGTTAAGCGGTTAACATTGAAACAAGTAAAATGCACATCTTCTGTCCTCTAGGCCGGAACCCCACAAGGGTGGCTTCTGTCCTGTGTATTGCAAGGCCTGGAAGAACAGATCACTTAACGGAACAAAAATGTGATCTAGCTAAAGAGGACATTTAAAAAAAAAGACTTACAACTTAGACTTAGGTGTTGGGACTACTTCCTGCTTGACATTCTTATAAAAGCCATCAATGAAAGATTTAAATGTAGCCATATCCTGCAAGGGGAAGTCGTATCTGTACATCTTTCCTTGTTTGAAGCTGAAATGAATAAAACAGTTGAATATGTTTAAAGACAAACTTTTGTTTCAAGTCTATTTTAACTGTTTTTATCAAGAATGTTTTTTTTTTAATTTTGACCTGAATATGTATTTCTTCAGTAGTAAGGTGAAGCTGATTAATTCATGACAGCTTGAGATCTATACTAATTACTTACTAAATGATCTCACAAGTCCATACTTACTAAATGATCTCACAAGTCTATACT
>JADKLZ010059452.1:0-12615 GCA_021533235.1 Biomphalaria straminea | reverse complement strand
TACAGGGCGGGTAAACTTAAGCTAGAAACCGAGAACCGCTCTAAGTGCCTCTAAGCAAGAACTAGATCCGTTCAACAAACTAAATAGACGAGATATAAAACACAGGCTCCTCAAGACTACCAGGGCTTGTTGGCAAGGCGGGGAGAGGGTGAGATTGTAAAGGTGTAAATATCTATCAAGTGCCATTTTATTTCTTTGAAATGGAAACACCCAGCCGTGCTCCCAATTCTTTAGTTGTTTTGTTTTAATGTCATCTATGTGTTGCTATGTTTTTTTTTAAGACAATATACGTGTCATGTTATTTTTGTAAAGGTAATCTTGTCTTGCAGTTTTTAAGGCAATCAATAGGACTGGCTTTTTAAAAAAAAGATAATGTACTGTACATGTTTTCACGTTTTATTCGTTTGATAGTTTTGAAAGACCAAGAGCTCATAACTCTAGACTAAAAAAAATGATTACCCCCCTTTGACCAGGCATGTCAAACTCGTTAAGGTATATGGGCCGCATAAACAACTTACTATGACCTGAGGGGCCGCAGCAAAAAATCAGCTGCAAAACAGCCTACTAGTTTTTTTGTATATTAGAAACAATACAATAGAATACAATAATTAATGGCATACCTGTCCCTTAGCTAAATTTGTAGTACTATTTTGTATATAAAAACTACTATGGTTACGCATTATTTTCTTTGTCCTGATGCTTGACATCATTTCTGGGATACCATTTTATTAATGTCAGGTTGAAATTTGTTTGCCACTGTCGCTTTAATCACAGATGGCAAATTTTGATCAGATCATCTCGAACGGTGATATGTTTTTGTAGCTTTTATTATGCAAAAGAACTGCTCATAGAGACCAGTGCATGCAAACATAGCTAGAATTCTGGCTGCAAATTTCCGCAATTCAACATACCGTTCACGGTAAATAACTACAATTTTTTCACAGCCATTTCAATATTCTTCGATTTCAACTAAGAATCTGACAGCTATTCTATCAGCTCGAGTTGCACATTTCCAACAGCATTTTCAGAATCAAATGAGAACGGAGATACAAAACACGAAAATTCTTGCTCTTATGTAACGAAGTCGCGAAAACGGTATTGAAAGCATCTACTAACGATTCTAGATGTAAGACATTCAACTAAATGTCGCAACCGTATTCAATCTTTTAAGTTTCTGACACGTTGATAAGTGAACACGATTTTCACTTCATATTTGGTTTATTCACAGTCCTAATTTTGTTTAAAACTGTATTTCACTTGATTACACCCAGTTGTGACAGTTTTGTCTTTACTTTGAAGTTTCAAATTCAAGTCTTGCAGGTGACCAGTGGGATCAACTGCTAATGCCAAAAGCTGAATCCATTCGTCAATTTGGAAATGTTCAACAGGTTCACCTTTCATGTTCAGAAACAATACAATTTTCTCACGCAGTGCAAACAATGTCTTCAATATTATATGTCATGAGAACCAGCGAACTTATGTGTAGTTTCAAATTCAAGTGACCAGTGGGATCAACTGCTAATGCCAAAAGTTGAATCCATTCGTCAATTTGGAAATGTTCAACAGGTTCACCTTTCATGTTCAGAAACAATACTATTTTCTCACGCAGTGCAAACAATGTCTTCAATATTATATGTCATGAGAACCAGCGAACTTATGTGTAGTTTCAAATTCAAGTCTTGCAGGTGACCAGTGGGATCAACTGCTAATGCCAAAAGCTGAATCCATTCGTCAATTTGGAAATGTTCAACAGGTTCACCTTTCATGTTCAGAAACAATACAATTTTCTCACGCAGTGCAAACAATGTCTTCAATATTATATGTCATGAGAACCAGCGAACTTATGTGTAGTAGGGAGCACAATCAAATTAACTTTCAATGTCATCCAGAAACATTAAAATTTGGCGAGCATTAAAACCACGGGCACGAATAAAATTGAGAAGTGACTGAAACCGGTCTTATGACTGTTAAAACTGTAATTGCTTTGCGCAGAATGTTTCTTGGTGAATAATGCACTGAAAATGAGCAAATTTAAAAGTATCATCAGTCTCTCCTATTTTTGCAAGTAACTTTGCATCAAAACCATTTAATTTCATAGTTGGTGCGCCATCCGTTGTTAGACTAGCTAACTTTACAATGGTTAATTGTACTGCATTATCACTTTCTGTTATTTCACACCCTTTACATCAGTTTACTCAGAGCCAATGAAAATAATTCAAAATCAGATGTTTAGTTTTTTCTATCTGCCACAGTGTCACTAGTTAACGCTATTTCTATGAATGCTTTCACCTTTTTAGGACAAATTACTTCGGCTTTAACAACACACTCCTTCATAAATCACATTTATTAAATGATTAGCAAAGGCTTACAATGAAGTTTGACAAAATGTAGCTTGCTTTTACTGCAGACTCACCATCGTTGTTCAGTTTAACAGATACTATTTTTTCCATTCGAATAGTTTGTCATCTATTGTTTTCCAGCGTAATAGTTTAACATTATTTTTTTAATTTTTAGGTGGCCAGAGGGGCCGCATGCAAGGTGGTCGCGGGCCGCATGCGGCCCCCGAACACCCAGTTTGACATGCCTGCCTTTGACTAAACGTTTCTCAACTCCAGTCCTACTGTTTCCATTAAAAATTGGTCATAACAAAGAACCGTTAAGGTCAAAAGGTCCCGGCCCCAGATGACCGTCACAATAGTATTCAGGAATTAACACTGGAATGATAGCCCAGCTGGTCAAACTTCCACTCCGGTCAGAACCTCATTTCCTTCGCTCCCCCCAGGGTCTACCACGCAGCCCCCCTCCTCCAGGCTGCCGTGACGTTCTTTGTTAGTAAACAATACCCAACACACACACAGACACACCACTAAGGGGAACCTTCGAGCCTCTCTCCGTGACCTCTCGTTGGCTGTGCTCTCTCTCTCACCCACAACCACCCCTGTACTCTCAGCTCCAGAACACATAAAAGCGATTATTACATAGACGGGAAAACGCCCCCCCCCCCACCTCACATACATGCGGCGGTCGTTTTCCTGCGGTTATTTTTGGTAACGGTTTGTCTTTGTGTGTCTGACAAGCTTTACGAATGACAGTGGCCAGGGGGGGGGGGGAGGAGACGAAAGGGTCAGATAGGTCCACCTTTGTTGTTGTTCCACCAAGCTGCTTCCACCTAAATGAGGAAAGAGTATTGGCTGTAGAACAAGGTACATAAAGAAAGAAACGGGAATGGGTGATAACTTGTGTGTGAATATCTGTGTGAGTATGTGTGTGCATCTATTGGGCGTATGTGAATGTGTGCACATACAGTGTGTGCTATTGAACATTTAGGACCTCTTCTCTGATTGTCTCCCGTATTGACGTCAGATCAGGGCATTTTATAAACCAGGATAGCAGTAGGTCAGTGTTCGCGGTCCATAACTCTCCGAGAAAGGGAAGAAACTTTTTTATATAAAAAAAATTGTTTGTGCTTTGCATCTTAACGGAGCCGCTTCCGGTTTAACTTAGTTTTTAAAAAAAATAGAAATGAAATAAAGAGGGGAAAGTTTGCGAGAACATTGACCATCGCGTGTCTTCCAAAGACCACGGTACTATCGACCGTTAAATGCGTTCATAATTTCAGCATTTTCAATGGTAGCTTAATGAAAAAAACTTCGTGTTGGTACACCGACATGTCCAGTGGGACAGTAAAAGAAAGAAAGAGAGAGAGAGAGAAAAGAAAGTGTTTGTATATCTAAGGCTTTATCGATAGAAAGATAGATCTATGTAGATCTAAACTGATTTTACAAATGTTTTGTTCAGATAGACACATCTCCGAGAACCATACATGGAGTTTGATAACAAATACATTGTGCTTGATGTTAAATAAATTGATCATCTAGTGAAAGTGAAACTTTGACTAGCTTCAAACCTGTTTTCAAAACTTCAAGTGTAAATAACTACGCCACCGGTTCCCAAACCCTCGTGTTCCGCGAGCCCATAATATATGTGGTTCCCGAACTACTGGAACAATCAACTAGTAGGCCACCACGTGGATGGCTGCCTGGTCGAGCGGTTTGCACGCTGGACTGTCGTTTCGATTTACCGATGGTTCCGGGTTCAAACCCTGCCCGCTCCCATCCCCCGTCGTCCTGCGGGAGGTTTGGACTAGGAAATAACTATCTTCAACTCTGAAGGAATTTCCGAAACATGTAAAACATTTCAAACATTTTTAAACGTGAATTCATCATCATCATCATCGTTCCTTTGTGATCCTTGAGGAACATAGGGCCTCGAAAGTTCCCTTTCAGACCTTGTGGTCTATAGGGCAGATGACGTAAAGGTCATCTGATTCGGTGGCCTACGATTAACGAGGGTGTCATGTGGCCAAGCACAACGACTAACCGCCTTTACTTTTCCCCAACTAATGTCAGGTACCCATTAGAGCTGGGTAGACTCAGAGGAACCCAAGGATCCCGAAAATAAAATCCCAGTCTTCACCAGGATTCGAACCCCGGACCGAAAGCCAAGCGCTTTAGCGCGCCTCCCACTGTCTCATTATGTGTTGCAAAAATTACAAAATAGTTGTCAGATTAACTGCTAGAAAAAGGAAATAAAACTTCATCAACACCTACTTCAAGTGTCAGTCATGACATTAATGTATAAATTACGAACATTTGTAATCTTCTTAGGTTGTATTTTTTTTTTGGAACACATTTGTTCACATAATGAGTAGCACCTCCCTTTTTTATTCTACAACAGCATTTGAGTGTAGCGGCTGGCACCCTCATACAGTCTCACTAGGAAACAATGACAAACAAAAGAACTCAAATGCTAGGGTTTTGATAAAAAAATGTATCTGCAGGTTTCTATACACCATTATAAAACATTGACACCATTCTAAAACAATGCATCATCCACACAAAGAAACTAGGTACATGCCAGTATATATAAATGCCCGCTACATGTTAACTTATCTAAATAAACATAAACCTATTCACTTAGGACAACACAAGGCAATGTTAATAGAAAAAGACAACTGTTTATTAAAAGGACACTGAAAGTCACTTTAAAAAAGCAACTTTTTGACGACAAAAATTATTGTGGAACTAGACATTTGCTAAAAATAAAAACGTTAAGAATGACTGTAAAACTAGACATTTGCTAACAATAAAAACATTAAGACAACCAGACATTTGATAGCAAAATGTCAAGAATGACTGTGGAACTTGACATTTGCCAAAAATAAAAATGTTAATAATGACTGTGGAACTTAACATTTGATAAAAATTAAAATGTTAAGAATGACTGCGGAACTAGACATTGGCTTAAAAAAATGTTCAGAATGACTGCGGAACTAGACATTGGCTAAGAATTAAAATGTGAAATGAATAGTGCTGATTTCTAGAGTGTTTTCAACCAACTCTAAAACATGAGCACAAAGAGTGTGGATTTCTCTTTGCCAGTCATGTGATCAGTTTTTTGCACTCTATTGTATGTTTTGAGCCCTTTTAAAAAAAAAATTTTTTTTGTTGTTGTTTTTCGAAATAAACGTCTGAAATAACTTTTAGAAATAAATAAAAAAAAAAAAGTACTCTTTTAAAAATGTGTATGTAAAACAAAAAAAGAACCAGTAAGTAACAAGAGAGTTTAAAAATGCAATATTTGAATCTCTTTAAAATGTGTATTATTATTTGTACAACTCAAATGAACAGAATCTAGTTGCGGTTCTCAAACTGTTATCGCAATGAATGGAGTGTGTATTTAAAAAAAAAAAAAGCTAATAAATCCTAACTTGCAAGAGTCTGAATGGTAGTTATATATTTTCATTAAACACTACTTCCCTTTAGAGAACGTGAAAACATTATGACAAATGATAATAGTTTTTAAGTTTGAAGAATTCAGTTCACACTGTATCCACCTATCATTGTATCCACCTATCATTGTATCCACCTATCATTGTATCCACCTATCATTGTATCCACCTATCATTGTATCCACCTATCATTGATTAAGCCAGTCTCGCATTGCTTTGTTGACCAAATCCGGCCTGTCCATCTGCACGAAATGACCAGCGTCCTCGATTCTTCGGACAGTAATGTCCGGGAACTCTTTCTCAATGTCTTCTACTATGGTCAAGCTGAGCGCCACATCCTTGACCCCCCAGACCACCAGGACAGGGATGGCGAAGGCCATGTCGTAGTCCACTTGCCCCACAGCGGAGCGGAGCCTGGCCCTGTAGTAGTTGATAGGGGCAGTGACGCCTTCAACATCAGAGAAGGTGTACTTGTAAGCAGCGATATCCTCTTGGCTCAAAGGGTTCTCAAACGCCTTCGGGAACCCCAACCTGCCTATGTATTTGTTTCCAAAGACGTTGTCGAAAAACACAAAGTTGTTGAGCCTCATGAGAAGCTCTGGGAGATAGGGCAGCTGGAAGAAAAAGACGTACCAGGACATCTGGAGCTGCTTCTTGCTCTTTCTAAACACTTTCTGCATCACGGGCGCCGGCGGGGCGTTCATGATGATCAGCTTCTCCACCATCTCGGGAAAAAGTCTCCCGAAGGCCCAGCACACGACGCCGCCCCAGTCGTGACCGACCAAGATGCACTTGGTATATCCCAGGCCGAAGATGACCTGCCTGACGTCACCCAGGAGCTTCTTTAAACAATACTCATCCATGCCTTTAGGCTTGCTGGACTCGCCGTAGCCTCGCATGTCAATAGCCACAACCCTGAAGTCTTTCTGGAACTCGCGTATCTGGTGCCTCCAGGAGAACCAAAACTCTGGAAAGCCGTGGACAAAGAGCATCAAGGGCTTGTCTTCTGGACCGCTGACCACGTAGTGAATGACCACATTGTCCAAGGTAAGCATCCCGTGAGTGCCCAACGAAGGGTCATCCAGCTGCTTCGGCCTCGGCGTGGGCTTCCAGCTAAACACATTCCTCACCCCGTACGTCCAGCACAAGGTGACAACGAAAGCCAGCATGCGGAAACCGTGGTACACCGCCATCATCCACATGGAACACTGGACCGCCAACTTAGACATGTCCACAGCTGTAATGAAAATCCACACGATAAATTCCACCCAGGTCTTAGCACTTAACAGTTGAGTCCTGCCTGGAAAAACGCCCGAAGTCTATTTCAACGTTTTAAAGATGTTTAAACAGACAAGAAGGTAGAACGTGTGACGGTAATACTGTGTAAGCGTATCTTGTGTTATGTCCACAAAGGTCCCAGCCTGTGCGATACCTTTTCATTGCAAGGGTTCCCAATTTGTTCCATGGCACCCAACACAATCCAGGATCTCCCCCCCCCCTTAACTTCGACTTGCAAACAAATCAGACACGTTTAACCATGACACTATAATGAAATGAGTAAACACTTTAAACAGCATCTAGTGCCCCACCCCCCGTCACCCTTTTGCTTAAATGTGGGCATTCTGAGGGACACTGTTGTGCACCATCAAAGACCCGCTGTGGTAGTAGTTGACGTGGTACACTCGGTCACGTGATAACGTTGACACACAAGATAAAAGACAGGCTAAGAGAGTGTAGAAGACGGTGTCCGTAGATGGCACGCCTGAACCAACAAGTTAGACAGTGATCTAAACCAACAAGTTAGACAGTGATCTATAGACCAACAAGTTAGACAGTGATCTATAGACCAACCTTCAACCAGTCAAGCCCAATAGATTGGAACGGAAAAGGGAATTAATACCTCCCCTTTCCCGAAACATGAGCAGCAACAAAATAAAAACGGTAATGAACGAAAGATCTTGTCGAAACGTCTTTCTATTCACTAGACACTTTTTGCTTACCATATAGAAGTAATACTGTAGAAATAACGTGTACAAACTTTTGGCCAGACAAGAGTTTAGAGTTTTGTCAAAAAAAAAAATCGTTTCTTTTCCTTCTTCAGCATGAAACAAAGATTGTAGAGATGCGGAGTATTGGCTCTCCTCGACTATAATATAAACCGTAGTCTGGATAAGTTTGAAGCAAGCCTCGTTGTGAAAACGAGGTTAATGCTACACAAATAAAACCTATCAGACGCTCCGGACAGTCTGGATTACTGGACAAGGTGCGTCAAGGTTACAGCCGCATCACCACTGACCAAGGTTTAAAGTATAAGCGGCTATCGACGACCAACATGTTGGTCAGTTGACATGAACCATGATGTCGATTAAGGCTAATAAGATTTCTATAACCCTCAATATGAATGGATGGTCTCGTTGTATGCGTTCTGGACTATCGTCTCGAAGATTCAAGGTTTGAAACCTACACTTCTGCTGAAGGTTTCTGGGCTCAACTGTTATAATCTTCAAATCTGAAGGAACATTCGAAACGTGAGGCAAGCCAAACATGATGGTTAACATGAAGCTATCTTGAATACAAAGGAGCACAACTCTTGATAAAACATACATCCACACATGCGATATATCTAGATCACTAGGCAACGGCCCTCTGCCCCCCGCCCTCTCATCGCTTGGTCCTATCAGCGGGGCCAAAGGTCCAATGCATAAGTAAACACGGGTTTGAACAGGTTAGTCTACTTGTACAGTATACGCGGAGCTAATGTTTACACGGCGATTCAGCTGATTAAGTGACCCTGTTGGGGGGGGGGGTCACACAAGTTGGGGGAGGTGTGTGTGTGTGTGGGTTCACACGATGTTTGGGTGTCATGTCTAGTATTGGAGAAAGGGGGGGGGGTCACGCCACACCCACTGGAAGAACCAATAACGTGGTTGTTTCGGAGATTGAAGGACAAATGGGGTCAGTAACTAGACCAGTGGCAAAGCCGGACTTTTGCTTACTGACCATGACGTCACGTTTTCCCTCGCCTTGGTGTGTCTGCGGTACAAAATTAGGTCAGACTTGTACTATTAAAATCTTGCCAAGGGTCAGAACCACATTTTTTTCAAAGGAATCTACTGCACTTCATCCGGATGTGTAAAATGTGGACTGTCACCGATATACCACATATTTAGGGTCTGAAGCCGTGGGTATACATTCCTTGCCTCATCATACCACTCCGGAATCACCCCCGTGGAAATGTCTATGAGACTGACCAGCTCATTAGAATGGAACCATTGCTTTTAGTGAACACATTATTTCTCCGACAGGATAAAGTTTAAACTCTACAGAACTATTTATTGAACCTAT
Source organism: Biomphalaria straminea (assembly GCA_021533235.1). Lineage (NCBI taxonomy): Eukaryota > Metazoa > Mollusca > Gastropoda > Planorbidae > Biomphalaria > Biomphalaria straminea. The sequence continues at coordinate 3,479 of JADKLZ010059452.1, read as the reverse complement.
CGAAATATTTATATACCTATTTTTTTTAAATTTCAAATAAGTCATTTAATTACTGCTAATTAATTATTTTGTTTATCAAAAAGGGAAGTTATTCCTTCAGAATTAAGATATACGGCTAATTATGTGGGTGTTGTCCACTTAGATAAATATAATACAAAAACAAAATTTAATCAAATATTCATAAAGACACAAAGATGAATGTGCTTTCCTCGTTCCATATGCTAAGACAAATTTATACAAATGCTGCTTCTTCCCAAGCGCTATTAGATAATGGAATGGATTGCCTGAGCTAGCCGGGAAACCAGTGACTTTGCAGAGTTTAGGTCATTGGTTAATGACGTAATTATCTTTTTGTTTTGAAGTACCCCGGTAACGTCTGTATTATATAAGATAAGAGGTTTAGTGATTGTCTCCAGACAAATACAAAGTGGGCACTCAAATGCTGGAATATGAGCCAAAGACTCATTAGGAATCTACGATGAGTCGGTTCCACCAAGTTAGACTACAAATGAGACTGAGATGATATTCAAAAAAATGAAAGCCTCGAAAACACTTTGATTTCACACTTTCTCAATCACAACCATCCATCACAACTTAGTGAAGAAATAAACATTCAACATATTTGCACAAGTCAAAGACCGAAACTTTCCGCATTGTCCAACATTACAAGATTTGGGGAAGAATGGCTTCATTTGGCTAACCATTTCAAACATGTCCTCGTTTATCCAAGCAATGACATCTTAGGCCTTGGGCTCTACGCCATTCGCATCAGAACAAACGGATGAAGGACTTTTTGTTTTTCATTGCGTCATACTACAGCACAGAACGTCCAAGGTCTTGCGCGCAAGGATCACACAAGTCTTAAACACAAACAATGGGACCAAAAAAACTAAACAAAGACAGCAAATACAGGACTGACCAGTGAGCAGTTCACATGACCAACTGCGAAAGCTTCACACTGGACATGTCCATACAAGGCGTGACAGCAGTTTCCACGGAGACACAGAAGAAGGGACGTCATCTAGCTGACAAAAGTGCACTTTCAAGGCCACACAAGGAAATCTTCAAAACAACAAAACGATCATGTCCTTCAAGCTGACCAGGAACAGAATAGCCGCATGACGTCAATGTGTAAATGTGTGTGTGTTTATGAAGCGAACGTTAGAGCGAGTGTCCATTATTGACAGATTCTAGGACGACTTGAAACATAAGAAGTTGGGTCCTAAATGTACGTAAAGACATTTACCAGGAATTTTAATAATAAATAGATTAATAAGATATAATCACATTCGGTTAATCGTACCAAAGTTAAATGGACCAGCCGCCTCTTTGAACTGATACCTAAAGTACCGAAACATCTTCGTAACTGATGTTCGTTTAATCGGTCCAGTCTGTTATTAGGACAAAAAATGGTCGCGCCCAGCAGTGGTTCGATTATATGGAATGGACAGTATATAAATAATGGCAAACTATTTCCTCTATCTCTTACTGAATCTACAGACCATATCTTTTTGTCCTGCTATTTCGAAGAACGGTTTCGGGGGGGGGGGGGGAGTTTTGGAGTTGCCTCCTCACGGCTAGAACTTTCCTCACATTCACATCACGTGACCAAACGAAGTCTATCTAGACGTACAAGTGTATGGAAGTAGCGTGAGACCGGTACTCACCCGATAGTAGAACAACTCTCACCAACATAAGGTGGTCGACTATCTAAACCCTTGGCCCACGACCAAGACAACAACACTGATAAGCTCAGATACACAGGCCTAGTTCTTCCTTTGTAAGCAAAAAACACATCAGCTCACGCGTTTGATGTTTTTCATAAACCAGAGATATCATTATGGTCTGGAAATAGTTTTAATAGTGTTTGATTTCGATCCAAAATTTCCAATCAACTCAAGTGTTGGAGGTATGGGTTGTCCTGGGAGAGTATTTAAAGAAAGATGTTTAAATAAACGGAGAAGAGAGTTTCATCATCAATTAAGAACAAGAACAATACTTCAGAACAAAGCACGTTTTACTGAGATCAAATTAAAGCTTTAAAAGACTCTCAATAAATCAAAGCTCACATTGTTGCTGTATCGGCCAGAAGTCATCTATCTGATGGTCTCATTGTATATCACACATACGAAGTCTATCACTGAATATTGCAACAGTTGTCTGGCACCGGTTTAGAATGTAGCAAACAAGACGTGAAGAATAACTGCAAGGGTTAGAGAGTGGTCGGTTATTCAATGCCCAACACAGAGAGGATAATACTAAGCACTTTGATTTCTATTCAAATATAGCATGTAGGTCGGTGCTTTGATGACACCATTGATCCGCCCGAGAGTACTGAACTAGTTTGCTAAGACAAGGACCACCTAGTTTACATTGGTTTAAGTCGGTGCTTTGATGAAAGCATTGATCCGCCCGAGGGTACTTAACTAGTTTGCTAAGACAAGGACCACCTAGTTTATATTGGTTTAAGTCACACTTTCTGATGGGATGTAATGAAGTTATGTAATGGTGGCCAATACTTCTAAAGAAGTAAAATGAACAATACTTTTTTTTCGATTCAAAATAAGAAGAAATAGTAGGGCTATAAATATCCACTGTAGAACCTTGTGAGAATACAGGATGAGAACCGCTGGTAACCCAATGTATTGACAAGGTAGACACCATTCAAAACTACCAGGTCCCTACTGTTATTTTTTGTCTACACGTGTACAACGACGACAGCTAGACATGACAAATGTGGAAGGCAGACAATAATAGATCTGTTCGAAACAGAGGTGTCAGGGCTTCACGTCCAATAGTTCACAGACACCTTCTTTAAGGACAATTCGTTCACCGAAAAAAAAGAAAAAGACTTACAGACAGCTGTCTCAACGACACTTCGCTTGCGAAAAAAAAAAAGGCTGACTTTTAGTTCAGCAACAATTAGTTGACTGGATTTTGATATACATCTATTATTAATCACGTACACGAATTGTTGTGGGAAAAGATCGATGTAGGTATCGGAAGGGAATCATTTTTAGATGGTTCTTATTAATCAGATCTCCTGTCACAGACTGTGCGAGGCACGCTAGATTGGCCTCAGATAGAATCCACCACCTAGTAGAGTGCATCTAACAATCTAACATTAACACAAGCCCCAAAGATTGGAAAAACGCTCTGGGCGACAAAACTGTCCCATCACCTTGTTCAGAAATGTGTCATTAAGATACACAATCATTGTATAATATAGTCTCGCATGGTGGCGGAGTGGTAAATCGCTTTGCTGCCGAACCGAGGGTCCCGTGTTCGAAGACTTGGATTTTTAATTCCTGAATTTTTAGGACGCCCCTGAGTTCAACCAACTTTAATAGGTACCAGACTTTAAGTCGGGGAAAGTAAAGGCAGTTGGTCGCTGTGATGGCCACATGACACCCTAGCCGGCAGTCGGCTATAAGAAAGATGACCTTCACTTCATCTGCCCTATAGATAACAAGGACTGA
>JADKLZ010059451.1:0-18946 GCA_021533235.1 Biomphalaria straminea | reverse complement strand
TACAGGGCGGGTAAACTTAAGCTAGAAACCGAGAACCGCTCTAAGTGGCTCTAAGTAAGAACTAGATCCGTTCAACAAACTAAATATACGAGATATAAAACAAAGGCTCCTCAAAAGTACTCAAGACTACAAAGGCTTGTTGGCAAGGCGGGGCCAGGGTAAGATTGTAAAGGTGTAAATATCTATCAAGTGCCATTTTATTTCTTTGAAATGGAAACACCCAGCCGTGCTCCCAATTCTTTAGTTGTTTTGTTTTAATGTCATCTATGTGTTGCTATGTTTTTTTTTAAGACAATATACGTGTCATGTTATTTTTGTAAAGGTAATCTTGTCTTGCAGTTTTTAAGGCAATCAATAGGACTGGCTTTTTAAAAAAAAGATAATGTACTGTACATGTTTTCACGTTTTATTCGTTTGATAGTTTTGAAAGACCAAGAGCTCATAACTCTAGACTAAAAAAAATGATTACCCCCCTTTGACCAGGCATGTCAAACTCGTTAAGGTATATGGGCCGCATAAACAACTTACTATGACCTGAGGGGCCGCAGCAAAAAATCAGCTGCAAAACAGCCTACTAGTTTTTTTGTATATTAGAAACAATACAATAGAATACAATAATTAATGGCATACCTGTCCCTTAGCTAAATTTGTAGTACTATTTTGTATATAAAAACTACTATGGTTACGCATTATTTTCTTTGTCCTGATGCTTGACATCATTTCTGGGATACCATTTTATTAATGTCAGGTTGAAATTTGTTTGCCACTGTCGCTTTAATCACAGATGGCAAATTTTGATCAGATCATCTCGAACGGTGATATGTTTTTGTAGCTTTTATTATGCAAAAGAACTGCTCATAGAGACCAGTGCATGCAAACATAGCTAGAATTCTGGCTGCAAATTTCCGCAATTCAACATACCGTTCACGGTAAATAACTACAATTTTTTCACAGCCATTTCAATATTCTTCGATTTCAACTAAGAATCTGACAGCTATTCTATCAGCTCGAGTTGCACATTTCCAACAGCATTTTCAGAATCAAATGAGAACGGAGATACAAAACACGAAAATTCTTGCTCTTATGTAACGAAGTCGCGAAAACGGTATTGAAAGCATCTACTAACGATTCTAGATGTAAGACATTCAACTAAATGTCGCAACCGTATTCAATCTTTTAAGTTTCTGACACGTTGATAAGTGAACACGATTTTCACTTCATATTTGGTTTATTCACAGTCCTAATTTTGTTTAAAACTGTATTTCACTTGATTACACCCAGTTGTGACAGTTTTGTCTTTACTTTGAAGTTTCAAATTCAAGTCTTGCAGGTGACCAGTGGGATCAACTGCTAATGCCAAAAGCTGAATCCATTCGTCAATTTGGAAATGTTCAACAGGTTCACCTTTCATGTTCAGAAACAATACAATTTTCTCACGCAGTGCAAACAATGTCTTCAATATTATATGTCATGAGAACCAGCGAACTTATGTGTAGTTTCAAATTCAAGTGACCAGTGGGATCAACTGCTAATGCCAAAAGTTGAATCCATTCGTCAATTTGGAAATGTTCAACAGGTTCACCTTTCATGTTCAGAAACAATACTATTTTCTCACGCAGTGCAAACAATGTCTTCAATATTATATGTCATGAGAACCAGCGAACTTATGTGTAGTTTCAAATTCAAGTCTTGCAGGTGACCAGTGGGATCAACTGCTAATGCCAAAAGCTGAATCCATTCGTCAATTTGGAAATGTTCAACAGGTTCACCTTTCATGTTCAGAAACAATACAATTTTCTCACGCAGTGCAAACAATGTCTTCAATATTATATGTCATGAGAACCAGCGAACTTATGTGTAGTAGGGAGCACAATCAAATTAACTTTCAATGTCATCCAGAAACATTAAAATTTGGCGAGCATTAAAACCACGGGCACGAATAAAATTGAGAAGTGACTGAAACCGGTCTTATGACTGTTAAAACTGTAATTGCTTTGCGCAGAATGTTTCTTGGTGAATAATGCACTGAAAATGAGCAAATTTAAAAGTATCATCAGTCTCTCCTATTTTTGCAAGTAACTTTGCATCAAAACCATTTAATTTCATAGTTGGTGCGCCATCCGTTGTTAGACTAGCTAACTTTACAATGGTTAATTGTACTGCATTATCACTTTCTGTTATTTCACACCCTTTACATCAGTTTACTCAGAGCCAATGAAAATAATTCAAAATCAGATGTTTAGTTTTTTCTATCTGCCACAGTGTCACTAGTTAACGCTATTTCTATGAATGCTTTCACCTTTTTAGGACAAATTACTTCGGCTTTAACAACACACTCCTTCATAAATCACATTTATTAAATGATTAGCAAAGGCTTACAATGAAGTTTGACAAAATGTAGCTTGCTTTTACTGCAGACTCACCATCGTTGTTCAGTTTAACAGATACTATTTTTTCCATTCGAATAGTTTGTCATCTATTGTTTTCCAGCGTAATAGTTTAACATTATTTTTTTAATTTTTAGGTGGCCAGAGGGGCCGCATGCAAGGTGGTCGCGGGCCGCATGCGGCCCCCGAACACCCAGTTTGACATGCCTGCCTTTGACTAAACGTTTCTCAACTCCAGTCCTACTGTTTCCATTAAAAATTGGTCATAACAAAGAACCGTTAAGGTCAAAAGGTCCCGGCCCCAGATGACCGTCACAATAGTATTCAGGAATTAACACTGGAATGATAGCCCAGCTGGTCAAACTTCCACTCCGGTCAGAACCTCATTTCCTTCGCTCCCCCCAGGGTCTACCACGCAGCCCCCCTCCTCCAGGCTGCCGTGACGTTCTTTGTTAGTAAACAATACCCAACACACACACAGACACACCACTAAGGGGAACCTTCGAGCCTCTCTCCGTGACCTCTCGTTGGCTGTGCTCTCTCTCTCACCCACAACCACCCCTGTACTCTCAGCTCCAGAACACATAAAAGCGATTATTACATAGACGGGAAAACGCCCCCCCCCCCACCTCACATACATGCGGCGGTCGTTTTCCTGCGGTTATTTTTGGTAACGGTTTGTCTTTGTGTGTCTGACAAGCTTTACGAATGACAGTGGCCAGGGGGGGGGGGGAGGAGACGAAAGGGTCAGATAGGTCCACCTTTGTTGTTGTTCCACCAAGCTGCTTCCACCTAAATGAGGAAAGAGTATTGGCTGTAGAACAAGGTACATAAAGAAAGAAACGGGAATGGGTGATAACTTGTGTGTGAATATCTGTGTGAGTATGTGTGTGCATCTATTGGGCGTATGTGAATGTGTGCACATACAGTGTGTGCTATTGAACATTTAGGACCTCTTCTCTGATTGTCTCCCGTATTGACGTCAGATCAGGGCATTTTATAAACCAGGATAGCAGTAGGTCAGTGTTCGCGGTCCATAACTCTCCGAGAAAGGGAAGAAACTTTTTTATATAAAAAAAAATTGTTTGTGCTTTGCATCTTAACGGAGCCGCTTCCGGTTAAATTAGTTTAAAAAAAATTAGAAATGAAATAAAGAGGGGAAAGTTTGCGAGAACATTGACCATCGCGTGTCTTCCAAAGACCACGGTACTGTCGACCGTTAAATGCGTTCATAATTTCAGCATTTTCAATGGTAGCTTAATGAGAAAGAGGGCGCGGTGGCTGAGCGGTAAAGCGCTTGGCTTCCGTACTGGAGGTCCCGGGTTCAAATCCTGGTGAAGGCTGGGATTTTTATTTCGGGATTTTCGGGCGCCCTTGAGTCCACCCAGCTCTAATGGGTACCTGACATTAGTTGGGGAAAAGTAAAGGCGGTTGGTCGTTGCGCTGGCCACATGACACCCTCGTTAACCGTGGGCCACAGAATCAGATGACCTTTACATCATCTGCCCTATAGACCAATAGGTCTGAAAGGGGAACTTTTTTTACTTTTTAATGAGAAAACTTCGTGTTGGTACACCGACATGTCCAGTGGGACAGTAAAAGAAAGAAAGAAAGAGAGAAAAAAAAGTGTTTGTAGATCTAAGGCTTTTACCGATAGAAAGATAGATCTATGTAGATCTAAACACATAGATCTAAACTGATTTTACAAATGTTTTGTTCAGATAGACACATCTCCGAGAGCCATACATGGAGTTTGATAATAGATACATTGTGCTTGATGTTAAATAAATTTGATCATTTAGTGCAAGTGAAACTTTGACTAGCTTCAAACCTGTTTTCAAAACTTCTAGTGTAAATAACTACGCCAGTGGTTCCCAAACCCTCGTGTTCCGCGAGCCCTGAATATGTGGTCCCCGAACTACTGGAACTATCAACTAGTAGGCCACCACGTGGATGGCTGCCTGGTCGAGCGGTTTGCACGCTGGACTGTCGTTTCGATTTACCGATGGTTCCGGGTTCAAACCCTGCCCGCTCCCATCCCCCGTCGTCCTGCGGGAGGTTTGGACTAGGAAATAGCTATTTTCAACTCTGAAGGAATTTCCGAAACATGTAAAACATTTCAAACATTTTTAAACGTGAATTCATCATCATCATCATCGTTCCTTTGTGATCCTTGAGGAACATAGGACGTCGAAAGTTCCCTTTCAGACCTTGTGGGGATAGGGCAGATGATGTAAAGGTCATCTGATTCGGTGGCCTACGATTAACGAGGGTGCCATGTGGCCAAGCACAACGACTAACCGCCTTTACTTTTCCCCAACTAATGTCAGGTACCCATTAGAGCTGGGTGGACTCAGAGGAGCCCAAGGATCCCGAAAATAAAATCCCAGTCTTCACCAGGATTCGAACCCCGGACCCCGGTTCGAAAGCCAAGCGCTTTACCGCGCCTCCCACATTAGGTGTTGCAAAAATTACAAAATGGTTGTCAGATTAACTGCTAGAAAAAGGAAATAAAACTTCATCAATACCTACTTCAAGTGTCAGTCATGACATTAATGTATAAATTACGAACATTTGTAATCTTCTTAGGTTGTATTTTTTTTTTGGAACACATTTGTTCACATAATGAGTAGCACCTCCCTTTTTTATTCTACAACAGCATTTGAGTGTAGCGGCTGGCACCCTCATACAGTCTCACTAGGAAACAATGACAAACAAAAGAACTCAAATGCTAGGGTTTTGATAAAAAAAAATGTATCTGCAGGTTTCTATACATCATTATAAAACATTGACACCATTCTAAAACAATGCATCATCCACACAAAGAAACTAGGTACATGCCAGTATATATAAATGCCCGCTACATGTTAACTTATCTAAATAAACATAAACCTATTCACTTAGGACAACACAAGGCAATGTTAATAGAAAAAGACAACTGTTTATTAAAAGGACACTGAAAGTCACTTTAAAAAAGCAACTTTTTTACGACAAAAATTATTGTGGAACTAGACATTTGCTAACAATAAAAACATTAAGAATGACTGTAAAACTAGACATTTGCTAACAATAAAAACGTTAAGAATGACTGTAAAACTAGACATTTGCTAACAATAAAAACATTAAGAATGACTGTGCAACCAGACATTTGATAGAAAAATGTCAAGAATGACTGTGGAACTTGACATTTGCCAAAAATAAAAATGTTAATAATGACTGTGGAACTTAACATTTGATAAAAATTAAAATGTTAAGAATGACTGCGGAACTAGACATTGGCTTTAAAAATGTTCAGAGTGCTTGCGGAACTAGACATTGGCTAAGAATTAAAATGTGAAATGAATAGTGCTGATTTCTAGAGTGTTTTCAAGATCACAAAGAGTGTAGATTTCTCTTTTCCAGTCATGTGATCAGTTTTTTTCACTCTATTGTATGTTTTGAGCCCTTTAAAAAAAAATTTTTTTTGTTGTTTTTCGAAATAAACGTCTGAAATAACTTTTAGAAATAAGTAAAAAAAAAAGTACGCTTTTAAAAATGTGTATGTAAAACAAAAAAAAGAACCAGTAAGTAACAAGAGCGTTTAAAAATGCAATATTTGAATCTCTTTAAAAATGTGTATTATTATTTGTACAACTCAAATGAACAGAATCTAGTTGCGGTTCTCAAACTGTTATCGCACTGAATGGAGTGTGTATTTAAAAAAAAAAGCTAATAAATCCTAATTTGCAAGAGTCTGAATGGTAGTTATATTTTCATTAAACACTACTTCCCTTTAGAGAACGTGAAAACATTATGAAAAATGATAATACTTCAGTTTTTAAGTTTGAAGAATTCAGTTCACACTGTATCCACCTATCACTGTATCCACCTATCATTGTATCCACCTATCACTGTATCCACCTATCATTGATTAAGCCAGTCTCGCATTGCTTTGTTGACCAAATCCGGCCTGTCCATCTGCACGAAATGACCAGCGTCCTCGATTCTTCGGACAGTAATGTTCGGGAACTCTTTCTCAATGTCTTCTACTATGGTCAAGCTGAGCGCCACATCCTTGACCCCCCAGACCACCAGGACAGGGATGGCGAAGGCCATGTCGTAGTCCACTTGCCCCACAGCGGAGCGGAGCCTGGCCCTGTAGTAGTTGATAGGGGCAGTGACGCCTTCAACATCAGAGAAGGTGTACTTGTAAGCAGCGATATCCTCTTGGCTCAAAGGGTTCTCAAACGCCTTCGGGAACCCCAACCTGCCTATGTATTTGTTTCCAAAGACGTTGTCGAAAAACACAAAGTTGTTGAGCCTCATGAGAAGCTCGGGGAGATAGGGCAGCTGGAAGAAAAAGACGTACCAGGACATCTGGAGCTGCTTCTTGCTCTTTCTAAACACTTTCTGCATCACGGGCGCCGGCGGGGCGTTCATGATGATCAGCTTCTCCACCATCTCGGGAAAAAGTCTCCCGAAGGCCCAGCACACGACGCCGCCCCAGTCGTGACCGACCAAGATGCACTTGGTATATCCCAGGCCGAAGATGACCTGCCTGACGTCACCCAGGAGCTTCTTTAAACAGTACTCATCCATGCCTTTAGGCTTGCTGGACTCGCCGTAGCCTCGCATGTCAATAGCCACAACCCTGAAGTCTTTCTGGAACTCGCGTATCTGGTGCCTCCAGGAGTACCAAAACTCTGGAAAGCCGTGGACAAAGAGCATCAAGGGCTTGTCTTCTGGACCGCTGACCACGTAGTGAATGACTACATTGTCCAAGGTAAGCATCCCGTGAGTGCCCAACGAAGGGTCATCCAGCTGCTTCGGCCTCGGCGTGGGCTTCCAGCTAAACACACTCCTCACCCCGTACGTCCAGCACAAGGTGGCAACGAAAGCCAGCATGCGGAAACCGTGGTACACCGCCATCATCCACATGGAACACTGGACCGCCAACTTAGACATGTCCACAGCTGTAATGAAAATCCACACACGATAAATTCCACCCAGGTCTTAGCACTTAACAGTTGAGTCCTGCCTGGAAAAACGCCCGAAGTCTATTTCAACGTTTTAAAGATGTTTAAACAGACAAGAAGGTAGAACGTGTGACGGTAATACTGTGTAAGCGTATCTTGTGTTATGTCCACAAAGGTCCCAGCCTGTGCGATACCTTTTCATTGCAAGGGTTCCCAATTTGTTCCATGGCACCCACCACAATCCAGGATCTTCCCCCCTTAACTTCGACTTGCAAACAAATCAGACACGTTTAACCATGACACTATAATGAAATGAGTAAACACTTTAAACAGCATCTAGTGCCCCACCCCCCTTTTGCTTAAATGTGGGCATTCTGAGGGACACTGTTGTGCACCATCAAAGACCCGCTGTGGTAGTAGTTGACGTGGTACACTCGGTCACGTGATAACGTTGACACACAAGATAAAAGACAGGCCAAGAGAGTGTAGAAGACGGTGTCCATAGATGGCACGCCTAAACCAACAAGTTAGACAGTGATCTAAACCAACAAGTTAGACAGTGATCTATAAACCAACCTTTAAGCCCAATAGATTGGAACGGAAAAGGGAATTAATACCTCCCCTTTCCCGAAACATGAGCAGCAACAAAATAAAAACGTTAATGAACAAAAGATATTGTCGAACCATCTTTCTATTCACTAGACACTTATTGCTTACCATATAGAAGTAATACTGTAGAAAAAACGTGTACAAACTTTTGGGCAGTTTAGAGATTTATAAAAAAAAAATCGTTTCTTTTCATTCTTCAACATGAAACAAAGATTGTAGAGATGCGGAGTATTGGCTTTCCTCGACTATAATATAAACCGTAGTCTGAATAAGTTTGAAGCAAGCCTCGTTGTGAAAACGAGGTTAATGCTACACAAATAAAACCTATCAGACGCTCCGGACAGTCTGGAATTCTGGACAAGGTGCGTCAAGGTTACAGCCGCATCACCACTGACCAAGGTTTAAAGTATAAGCGGCTATCGACGACCAACATGTTGGTCAGTTGACATGAACCATGATGTCGATTAAGGTTAATAATAATAATGGAGATTAAGCGTCTATGGAAGCTTTCTAAAACAACAATATACCCCATTGTCATATCAACCGAGGGGATAATAACAACTGACCTCACAGATACCTTCAGGGCCCTTGGCATTCCCAGGAACATTCTCGTTGCCTGTCAGAGGGCGGTACTGCTGCAGACCTGCCACATCACCAGAAAATTCCTCAGTGGAAACTGATAAAGGGACTACGATGAATTTTGTTTCCCTTTAACGAAACTCGACCCTGGCTGCGCCAGAGAAAGAATACTCGTTCTTTTATCATAATAATAATAATAGGCTTGTCTTCGAGTCCGAAGATTAGTGAGGAATACAGTGTTTCCCGTGGCTGTGCAGTTAATAAGATTTCTATAACCCTCAATAGGAATGGATGGTCTCGTTGTATGCGTTCTGGACTATCGTCTCGAAGATTCAAGGTTTGAAACCTACACTTCTGCTGAAGGTTTCTGGGCTCAAATGTTATAGTCTTCAAATCTGAGGGAACATCCGAAACGTGAGGCAAGCCAAATATGATGGTTAACATGAAGCTATCTTGAATACAAGGGACGTTACTAGCATAGGCAAAGGAGCACAACTCTTGATAAAACATACATCCACACATGCGATATATCTAGATCACTAAGCAACGGCCCTCTGCCCCCCGCCCTCTCATTGCTTGGTCCTATCAGCGGAGACCAAAGGTCGAATGCATAAGTAAACACGGGTTGAACAGGTTAGCCGACTTATACAGTATACGCGGAGCTAATGTTTACACGGCGATTCAGCTGATTAAGTGACCCTGTTGGGGGGGGGGGTCACACAAGTTGGGGGAGGTGTGTGTGTGTGTGGGTTCACACGATGTTTGGGTGTCATGTCTAGTATTGGAGAAAGGGGGGGGGGTCACGCCACACCCACTGGAAGAACCAATAACGTGGTTGTTTCGGAGATTGAAGGACAAATGGGGTCAGTAACTAGACCAGTGGCAAAGCCGGACTTTTGCTTACTGACCATGACGTCACGTTTTCCCTCGCCTTGGTGTGTCTGCGGTACAAAATTAGGTCAGACTAGTACTATTAAAATCTTGCCAATGGTCAGAACCACATTTTTTTCAAAGGAATCTACTGCACTTCATCCGGATGTGTAAAATGTGGACTGTCACAGATATACCACATATTTAGGGTATGAAGCCGTGGGTATACATTCCTTGCCTCATCATACCACTCCGGAATCACCCCCGTGGAAATGTCTATGAGACTGACCAGCTCATTAGAATGGAACCATTGCTTTTAGTGACCACATTATTTCTCCGACAGGATAAAGTTTAAACTCTACAGAATTTTTTATTGTACCTATCGAAATATTTATATACCTATTTTTTTTAAATTTCAAATAAGTCATTTAATTACTGATAATTAATTATTGTGTTTATCAAAAAGGGAAATTATTAATTCAGAATTAAGATATATGGCTAATTATGTGGGTGTTGTCCACTTAGATAAATATAATACAAAAACAAAATTTAATCAAATATTCATAAAGACACAAAGATGAAGGTGCTTTCCTCGTTCCATATGCCAAGACAAATTTATACAAATGCTGCTTCTTCCCAAGTGCTATTAGAGAATGGAATGGATTGCCTGAGCTAGCCGGGAAACCAGTGACTTGGCAGAGTTTAGGTCATTGGTTAATGACGTAATTATCTTTTTGTTTTGAAGTACCCCGGTAACGTCTGTATTATATAAGATAAGAGGTTTAGTGATTGTCTCCAGACAAATACAAAGTGGGCACTCAAATGCTGGAATATGAGCCTAAGACTCATTAGGAATCTACGATGAGTCGGTTCCACCAAGTTAGACTACAAATGAGACTGAGATGATATTCAAAAAAATGAAAGCCTCGAAAACACTTTGATTTCACACTTTCTCAATCACAACCACCCATCACAACTTAGTGAAGAAATAAACATTCAACATATTTGCAAAAGTCAAAGCTAAAGACCGAAACTTTCCGCATTGTCCAACATTACAAGATTTGGGGAAGAATGGCTTCCATTTGGCTAACCATTTCAAACGTGTCCTCGATTATCCAAGCAATGACATCTTAGGCCTTTGGCTCTACGCCATTCGCATCAAAACAAACGGATGAAGGACTTTTTGTTTTTCATTGCGTCATACTACAGCACAGAACGTCCAAGGTCTTGCGCACAAGTCTTAAACACAAACAATGGGACCAAAAAACTAAACAAAGACAGCAAATACAGGACTGACCAGTGAGCAGTTCACGTGACCAACTGCAAAGGCTTCACACTGGACATGTCCATACAAGGCGTGACAGCAGTTTCCACAGAGATACAGAAGCAAGGGACGTCATCTAGCTGACAAAGTGCACTTTCAAGGCCACACAAGGAAATCTTCAAAACAACAAAACGATCATGTCCTTCAAGCTGACCAGGAACAGAATAGCCGCATGACGTCAATGTCTAAATGTGTGTGTGTTTATGAAGCGAACGTTAGAGCGAGTGTCCATTATTGACAGATTCTAGGACGACTTGAAACATAAGAAGTTGGGTCCTAAATGTACGTAAAGACATTTACCAGGAATTTTAATAATAAATAGATTAATAAGATATAATCACATTCGGTTAATAGTACCAAAGTTAAATGGACCAGCCGCCTCATTGAACTGATACCTAAAGTACCGAAACAGTTTCGTAACTGATGTTCGTTTAATCGGTCCAGTCTGTTATTAGGACAAAAAATGGTCGCGCCCAGCAGTGGTTCGATTATATGGAATGGACAGTATATAAATAATGGCAAACTATTTCCTCTATCTCTTACTGAATCTACAGACCATATCTTTTTGTCCTGCTATTTCGAAGAACGGTTTCGGGGGGGGGGGGGGAGTTTTGGAGTTGCCTCCTCACGGCTAGAACTTTCCTCACATTCACATCACGTGACCAAACGAAGTCTATCTAGACGTACAAGTGTATGGAAGTAGCGTGAGACCGGTACTCACCCGATAGTAGAACAACTCTCACCAACATAAGGTGGTCGACTATCTAAACCCTTGGCCCACGACCAAGACAACAACACTGATAAGCTCAGATACACAGGCCTAGTTCTTCCTTTGTAAGCAAAAAACACATCAGCTCACGCGTTTGATGTTTTTCATAAACCAGAGATATCATTATGGTCTGGAAATAGTTTTAATAGTGTTTGATTTCGATCCAAAATTTCCAATCAACTCAAGTGTTGGAGGTATGAGTTGTCCTGGGAGAGTATTTAAAGAAAGATGTTTAAATAAACTAAGAAGAGAGTTTCATCATCAATTAAGAACAAGAACAATACTTCAGAACAAAGCACGTTTTACTGAGATCAAATTAAAGCTTTAAAAGACTCTTAATAAATCAAAGCTCACATTGTTGCTGTATCGGCCAGAAGTCATCTATCTGATGGTCTCATTGTATATCACACATACGAAGTCTATCACTGAATATTGCAACAGTTGTCTGGCACCGGTTTAGAATGTAGCAAACAAGACGTGAAGAATTACTGCAAGGGTTAGAGAGTGATCGGTTATTCAATGCCCAACACAGAGAGGATGATACAAAGCACTTTGATTTCTATTCAAATATAGCATGTAGGTCGGTGCTTTGATGAAAGCATTGATCCGCCCGAGGGTACTGAACTAGTTTGCTAAGACAAGGACCACCTAGTTTACATTGGTTTAAGTCGGTGCTTTGATGAAAGCATTGATCCGCCCGAGGGTACTTAACTAGTTTGCTAAGACAAGGACCACCTAGTTTACATTGGTTTAAGTCACACTTTCTGATGGGATGTAATGAAGTTATGTAATGGTGGCCAATACTTCTAAAGAAGTAAAATGAACAATACTTTTTTTTTCGATTCAAAATAAGAAGAAGAAATAGTAGGGCTATAAATATCCACTGTAGAACCTTGTGAGAATACAGGATGAGAACCGCTGGTAACCCAATGTTTTGACAAAGAAGACACCATTCCAAAACTACCAGGTCCCTACTGTTATTTTGTGTCTACACGTGTACAACGACGACAGCTAGACATGACAAATGTTGAAGGCAGACAAATAATAGATCTGTACGAAACAGAGGTGTCAGGGCTTCACGTCCAATAGTTCACAGACACCTTCTTTAAGGACAATTCGTTCACCGAAAAAAAAAAGAAAAAGACTTACAGACAGCTGTCTCAACGACACTTCGCTTGCGAAAAAAAAAAAAGGCTGACTTTTAGTTCAGCAACAATTAGTTGACTGGATTGTGATATACATCTATTATTAATCACGTACACGAACTGTTGTGGGAAAAGATCGATGTAGGTATCGGAAGGGAATCATTTTTAGATGGTTCTTATTAATCAGATCTCCTGTCACAGACTGTGCGAGGCACGCTAGATTGGCCTAAGATAGAATCCACCACCTAGTAGAGTGCATCTAACAATCTAACATTAGCACAAGCCCCAAAGATTGGAAAAACGCTCTGGGCAACAAAACTGTCCCATCACCTTGTTCAGAAATGTGTCATTAAGATACACAATCATTGTATAATATAGTCTCGCGCGGTGGCGGAGTGGTACATCGCTTTGCTGCCGAACCGAGGGTCCCGTGTTCGAAGACTTGGATTTTTAATTCCTGGATTTTTAGGACGCCCCTGAGTTCAACCAACTTTAATAGGTACCAGACTTTAAGTCGGGGAAAGTAAAGGCAGTTGGTCGCTGTGCTGGCCACATGACACCCTAGCCGGCAGTCGGCTATAAGAAAGATGACCTTCACTTCATCTGCCCTGTAGATAACAAGAACTGAAAGGAATGCGTTTTAGTTTCAGTCAGAGTCTAAAGCAATAGTTCCTAAGATTGTTATTCCACTCAGACCAAAGCAAATCCGAAATTCGGACATCCCCTGCTTCCCGGGCATGCTACCCTGTCTCATAGTGGCGCCCGGGTGGAGACGATCGTAGGAGGAAACGATTAGGCTGAAGGGTAGCAAAACAAGTGGGGGTGCCTAAGGGGGTGCGAGAGCATCCTCATTATAATACAGCGCGGAGTTGTAAAAAAAAAAGCTCTCACAACCTTGTCACAATCCATGCGCTGCTCCTCAAGGGGCCGTTACATAAATGGCGTGTCCCGCACGGTTAGCCTGGTATAGAAAAGGAAAATGGCGGGGGTCTTAGTGTACGCGGCCTCTTGCCTCGAGTCTGACCCGCGAGTCTGACCCACACGCCAGACAGAACAGTGTACACTGTTTGTCATTCAGGCCGGTGAGAGGGAGCTCTTGTTCACTCTTGCTGGCCTAGAGTTCCAAAAGCCGAAGGATCATCTCTACCTTACAGTTTAAAGCAGAAGAAGACATCCCTGCTTCCTCTCCACGTTTCAAATGTGAGTGGCGAAATCCGCTTGTCTTTCTATCAATGGGGGCCGAGTTCGAATCCCGACTCAAGATAAGTTGTATTTGCTGAGCGCCTAAAGGTAGCGCCAAATAACGTTTTCTCAGATACCCTCCACCAAAAGAGATGGGACCACAGCGCTCTGAGCATGCTATAATTAAAAAAAAAAAGGTTGGCTATAAAAAATCAGTTTAAAAATATATATCAATGGCGACTTCATGGTAACAGACATTTGTATCAACTCTACACATTTTCGGTGTATGCTCTACGTCTAAAACAAAAGCAATGAGAGAGCGACATTGATAGGAATGATTTATTTTGTTGTACTTTTTAAACTATTAGTATTTATATTCACTGAAAAGCTTTTCAAGACAATTAATAGTTTACTGTAAATATGTGCATGTGTGCGTATTGATATTTATATGCCTTTAAAATGTAAACTAATGTTGAGAAATGGTGACAATCAGGTGAGTATACAATGTCCAGCTTTAGTAGCCTATTAGGGGTGCGGAGTACCATTCACGACAAACTGATTGGCTGGTCAAACTCAAAAGAGTTTTTGATAGCATGACTTGTTAGACTTAGAGCTTTTAGTTGACAGAGCAATGTGTTAGGGCCATGCACACTGCGGATCTACATGAAGGCTGGATGTTGCTGTGTGCTGATTGTGGGAATGAAACAAGCAGCACGACAACATAAATATTGACCAACGCCTTTCAATACGAGATCTATACAAAGAACTCAAATCAAATTCAGCCTATACCATTAACAATTTAGTACGTTTCATTTCATCATATCATTCTATATCATTCTATATCAGTGGTCTTCAACCTTTTTTAACCCATCGCCCCCTTTTCGTATATTTTTTCTTTAAAAAATCTCCAGCGCCCCCCTAACGGACATATGATAGACAAAAAAATTTTAACTGAGAAGGTAAATTGTACTAAAAGAACATGTAATTATTTATATTGGCATTGTAACTTACATATTGTTAATTAGTCTTAAATTATTAGTAACAAAAATAAAAATAGCTTACAGGATATAAACACAGAAAGTTAAACTGATTGTCTTTAACTTTTTTTACATTAAAAATATCAATATTAAGGAAAACCATGAAAATAATATACAAAAGCATAATATGACCAGTAGCAAATATGCAAGTGAAGCAATGACCATACCAAAGACAGCCAAAAATACTTGGTAACGAACAATTCTTATGAAAATCCATACTGCTATACAAGATGAAACAGGGTGGAGGACACGCACTAACCATGTTATATTACAATTTCACCGATAGTGACAGAAAAAAAAAAGAACAGACTACGTTGGACAGGTCACCTTGAAAGGACGCCAGATAACAGAGAAATAAAATTTTATACAGGCGAAAACCAAAAGGCAGGCGACCCAAAGCCAGACCCCGAAAGCGATGGATTGATGATGTGGAGGCAGATCTGCAACAGCTTGGGGTAAGGGCGTGGAGACGAAAGGTTCAGGAGAGATCTGAATGGAGAGATGTGTTGAAGCAGGTCAAAGCCCTCCATGGGCTGTAGCGCAACTAGTATGGATGGGTGGATGTTAAATTATAGAACACTACTATTTTTTTACATTAAAATTTTACATTTAGTCTTATATTTAATAAAAAAAAATTCATAACATTGGGACTAAGCTTGAACTAATGGGAACCTTGTGCCTCAAGCAGTTTAACAATGTTAGAAATTTCAGGCTTTAAATTAGTCAAAGCAAGGCGTAGGTCTCCTCTAGTGGCTACACCAAGTCTATTTCTTTGTTTACTCATTATGTTTGTAACGGCACTAAATCCAGTTTCAGCCATATAAGTTGAAGGAAAAGCTAAAAATAGCTGTTCCATTTTTGACAATAGTTTTGGGTATTTGACAGGAACAAATCGCTGCAAATCTTATGTGCCTCTTCTTTTGAAATTCATTTGACTGGTGATATCATTTTGTAACTCTACCATTTCTTCCTGCAAATCAACTTGAACATCGGTGACAGATGTTTCAAAAGGATTAATCATCCATGTTTCAATTTTTAAATTTATGACATCCTGGAAGCGAGTTGCCATTTTTTCCTTGAGCATTTTCAGGTGAGTAGCATAGACGTCAATGTCCTCAGGCAGTAATTCATTAGTCAACAAAGCGAGTTCTGGGAGATTGTAAAATTCCTTTCTGGAAATTTTGTGGTAAAAGAGATTCAATTTCTAAATAAAAGAGACAATGATATGCTTTGTATCGATAAGGGTTAACTTCTTTCCTTGCAGCTGCAAGTTCATTTCAGATCCCTGCCATGTAAAATAAATCTTTTTTTAACCTTCTTCAAGTCATTGCAAACAGATAAATTTTCCTGTTGCTTGAAAAATTCCAAAATTGTATTGAAAAGTTCAGCAAAACGAGCAAGACAATTCCCTTTGGAAAGCCAGCGAACCTCAGTGTATAATAAGAGTTTAACGTGTTGCTGAGTTACTCATTATTTGTTTCACACAGCTGTTGAAAGATGCGCTCATTTTTGGCATGGGTTTTTAATTTATTTACAGTTTTTATAATAAGATTTAAAGATGAATGAAGTTGTGGGCTAAGTTGTTTAGCAACAAGATGTTGCCTGTGAATCACACAGTGAATAATTAACATTTCTGGATTTTCTTTTTCATAAAACGTATGAAGCTTTTGTGGCGTCAAACCATTGATGGTGCTCCATCACTTGCACAAGCTACTAAATTTTGCAAAGGTATTTCATTATTTGCAAAAAAAATGTCTTTACTAAGGTAAAAACAGACTCCCCTTTTGTGTCACGGGTAAGTTTTTCAGAAAAGATAAGCTCCTCATTAACACTGAAATCATCATCAAAATATCGCACATAACCAAGTAATAATGAAAAATTATCAATCAATGTTGACTCATCTATTTGCAATGAAAATTTTCTAGTTTGAAGTTTCCTTAAAAGTTGTTGCTTCACATCACTGGCCATTTCATCAAACCGTCTTTGAATCGAGTGTCACTTATCAGTAATACTTTCAAAACCTCATTGGGATCTTGATGTATCACTGTGGAAATGACTTCTCTTAAAGCTGGGATTATCAATTTTTCACCAACGTTATGTGACTTTTGATTTTTTTGCAATTAACTCTGCAATTTTGTATGAGGCCATCAAATCGTCTTCTGCTTTGCTGTTTCTTTTTAATATTGTTTGAATAGTCGAGCATTTTTTAATTGCTCATGAATAGTTTTGAATTACTCAATGGACTTGTCCTTTTTGTAAGGATGCAAGGCATTCATATGTTCCTGAATCCGACTTGGTTTCATCGCCTCATTGGAAAATGTTTTCATGCAAAGTAGACACAATGGAATACGTTTATCTTCAGGCGATTCTATGAAACCCATGGAGAGATAATTTGCTGAATACTGGCGAGTTTTTTTCTTGGTCGACATTGTCAATGCTTTCACTGTAAAATGAACATTACACTCATTTATTTTAACACTAATTTAAAACCAAATAGCATAAACATTGTTTAATATTATTTATTATATAACTATGTTACTGTAGATATAATTAACTATAATTTAAAAAGCTTATTACATTGTTTATTTATCAATCTACAAACTGTTTTACGTGCTTAAAACTGTGAGCAAAAATACGCACTTGCTGCTGCATTAAAAACAAAAATGACAATTGGTTTTATAAATAATAGAAACAAGGAATTCCCGAACTCTAAAAATAAAATGATTATTTGTCTATATATACTTCGCCAGTGCCGCTTTGAAGAAAATGTGCTACGTTAAAAACGTTTTTCTTTTTTTTTCTTTTGTTTCTTCTCTGCGCCACCGATTGCCCCTTATATGTCCAGCGCCCCCTTACCGCCCACTTTTGTGCCAATCGCCCCCGTACCGCCCCTTTGGCTCACAGCGCCCCCCAAAATCTCGAAATCGCCCCCTTGGGGGCGATATCGCCCCCGTTGAAGAACACTGTTCTATATCATTAATAATTAAGTACGTTTCTTTTCAGTCTATAATTATATATCATTCTATATCATTAATAATTAACTACATTTCATTTTACTGGACTCGTGTGGCATATTTGATTTCAAGTGTTGACAATGTATCAAGGAAAGTCTACACTTGTTTCTTTGACAAGTTCATATATAAGAGTCCTGTTGTTTTGTTTTTTTTAAAGATAACTATCATTGCGTATCATCCTTCACCAGAATAAAAGAACAAAATGGTTTTATTATTGCAGTGCCCGACATATATAGTAAGCAAGACAAAGAATAATGGTAGCAGAACTTTAGAAAGTGTCTCAAGATGAGTGTACAACATAAAGCTGTAGACATGATATCAAATAACTCCTTTAAATGCGGTGCCAATAAGACTATGGATAGTGGAAGTGCGAATTCGCTTTAAGTCTATGAATACCATTACCAAGAATAACATGAGTAAATTCATGTGGCCACCTGTTTCGATTGTTTCTCGTGTGTTTTTAATGAGAGGTAACAAAGTAACAACTCTAAAACTTCTCATTTCTAAAGCCAGCCTTAAATTCGAACTCTATCGGAGGATGAAAAGTAAGGGTTAATTAATTAAACTGAAGTGTTGTACAGGTTATCCAGTGCAGAGTTACGGGCGATGCTTTGTACGTTATCAGGTTAGTATCTGTTGTAACAGCGTTAACAGTGCAACGCGTACCTTTTGGACAAGGTCTGGCGCAGTCTTAAACTGACGTCTCTGTTGAACAGAAAAAAGGAAATGTTTGGAAGGATGAACACAAAAGAGAGAACAAAGCATCCTGTTTCTAAACAGCACAGAACAAGACGATTGGCTTGCCATCAGACTTACAGCTTGGAATACATACAAAAAAAAAAAAAAAAAAAAAAAAACACAAGAACATCAAATTCACCCGTTTGTCTAGTCCACATTCCTCGTCCCATATGCTAGGACAAATCTGAACAAGTGCTCTTTCTTCCCTAGTGCCATTAGAGCATGGAATGGTTTGCCTGAGCTAGCCAGGAAAACCAGTGACTTGGCAGAATTTAAGTCACTGGTAAATATGCATGACTGAATGCATGACGCGTAGGACGTAATCATCTTCTTTTTT
>JADKLZ010059450.1:0-15589 GCA_021533235.1 Biomphalaria straminea | reverse complement strand
ATCTTCTTTTTTTGAAGTAACGTCTGTATTATATAAGATAAGATAAGAAGACCAAAAGGAAATCTATACTGAGGAAGATATGGGATACGGAAAGAGGACCTAAACTATCCTAAACCGACCACCGACAAACAACGGTAATGTCTTTGAGCATGCCCTGCAGTCTGTATGCTATTAAGCTACTGGATGTGGCTAAATATGTAGGTCACAGCTGGAACTGCGTATTATCGTGACTTTATATTATTGAGCACATTTTATTACTATTATTATTATTTGAAAGTAGGCCTACTACTATCCACTAATTTTGCATCGCAGTAAACTTTGGTAAACCGTGCGGTATGCGCGCTGGACTGTCGTTGGGCGTCTCTATGGTCCAGGGTTTATTTACTGCCCACTGCCATCCCCCGGCGTCCTGCGGGTGGCTTAGACTAGGATGTAGTAGGTCTATTATCTTCAACTCTGAAGAAACATCCGAAACATGCAAAAACAGAAAACCGTTTACACAATTTAAATATTTTAGTCAAGGGGGAGAGGGATAAGAAGTTACTAAGTCATACCGGAGCTCCCGAAGCCAAGATAGTTTCAAACAAGGCCATGTCTAAAATATATAGATGCATTTATATGTAAATAGGCCTATATTTCTAAGGAAATACTGTACGTACTCCTCACTAATCTTCGGACTCGAAGATAAGCCTTATATATATTTCTAAGACCAGTTAGATCAGGTCTAAATTTAATCAAAAGTTGTAATTTATCCTACACTGACACGATAACATATGAAAATGAAGGGTATATTATTCGGATTAATACATTAAGGAAAACATTAAGAAATTGGAACAGACACAAAATAGAGCAGCGAGATTCATAACAAACGAATATTCACATTTCACTAGATGTAACACCTTTAGTAAAATCACTAAATTTAGAAAGCCTTCAGGATAGAAGACTTAGGAGTAAAGTAGCAATTATACATAAAACACTGAACCATCATCTCCAAATAAAAAAACAAAACTTAATAAAATACTCAGAAAGACACAAAGATAAAGGCACATTCCTAGTCCCATTGCTAGGACAAATCTGTACAAATGCTCTTTCTTCCCTAGTGCCATTAGAGCATGGAATGGTTTGCCTGAGCTAGCCAGGAAAACCAGTGACTTGGCAGAATTTAAGTCACTGGTAAATATGCATGACTGAATGCATGACGCGTAGGACGTAATCAACTTCTTTTTTGAAGTAGGCCTAACGTCTTTATTATATAAGATAAGATAAGATTATTCTTTTTCTCAACTTTGAGCCAATTTATAAATATCAATCTTTTTATGTTTGATTTTTTAAAAAATGAACGAGATAAATAGTCTAGATCATCAAGCATATTTTACACATTAAGTATTTTAAGGGCTCTATTTTCTTATTCTTTTATATTCTGATGTCTTTTTAAATTATTATTATTATTAATATTAATTGCTACAAGTTGGCGACAGTGCGACAGAGTGACCTCCCCAATTCAGTATCCGGTTCTAAGCATGTATTATTGTATCTTGTTATAAATAATGTTTGTTTTGAGATCTATAAACTTAATTATAGACTAAAATCTTGATTTACACATTTAAATCATTAGATTCTCTGATATGGATAAATATTTTAATTTAGAATATAGGGGAGAAGGTAACTGTGCTATGGTCTTTGCCGATCCGCAGGTAATTGTACAGTAACAAATGACAAAAGATTTGTTGACAAATAAAATATGATTAGTCTAATAATAATTTATAATTAATATAAAAAATAAATATAAAATGCTCGATTATTGAGACTAACTAGATCTAACTACTAAGTCAAATTGAATGCAAAATGAAATGTGATTGATTGATACATTTGAATTTTGATTGTGACCATTAATTGATAATGATTCAATTTTGAAATTATGAAATTGATGATTTTTTTTATTGAGTCCATTGTCCAATGATGGTTTATCATTTTATGATTCATACAAATTCATACATTGATACAAAATTATTAATAATAATAATGTAATATAAAATAATAATTATTATAATAATATAATAAAATCTAATAATTATATAGTACTAGACCTAGTAATATCATTTGATTTGTTATTAGTTAGATATATTCTCATATATACCATTATTTATATACAATGTCGTCAATGTTTAAATTTTTAATATATTATAATATATATATAGTAGGTTCTTATATCATATATGTGGCACAGCTCATCAAATTCTCCTTCTGTAAACAAGTTGCTTTTTTTTTGTTTATAACTCATATTTGTTTTTATGTTTGGAGCTAAAAACAACATGTTGGGACTGCATGTCCAATTTTAGATACGTTCCTGTATTTTTGTTACACTTTTCCAAAGCAGAGGGCAGTTTTTGAAATTCTCGGATACCATACGTATGTAAAGCTATTGTTTTAACTTCTCCCAGCAATTCATACCCATATAAGTTAATATAAGGGATGAAGATATATTTATTAGATATAATTTATTAGCAATTACATGGTGTGTTTATTGACGTCGTTCACTGTGCGCTAAAGGAGAAAGCACAAAAGCTGCATGCAGTATAGGAGCACGAAGTGACCTGCTGTATTTTAAAATAAAATCTTGACTATGAGTGGTAATTCAAAATAACACAACTATTTTTATAGTCCTTTAGTTGCAGAATAAGAATCTGCTTTCAGTTTTTTTGTAAGTTAAACATTGACGAAATAAAATATAAATTTGACCTAGTTCCCAAAGTCGGTGTGCCAAATATAAGAATCTACTCTGTCTGTGGCATTTTACGTCTTGTGAGACGATCTTTTCCCTTTGCAACGTCTTATGTGGCTAAAGAGGCCAATCCTTGATACACAGCTGCGGTTGCAGGTTGGGCATATAAAATCACCAGGAGCAGCTGCATATATAATAATATATATATTATAAATATATTTTATTTACATACTTTATATGGACATAGTCATAGACTTATATATCTAGACTAGCCAATCCTAATATATATATTCTAGATTATATCTAAAATTAGATTATTATTATATCTATTAATCTATTAATATATTTATTAATAAGTATTACCAATTAACTTAATTGATTAACATCTCGATCTACAAATATGTATAATTATAATATAAGTCTCAAGATCTACTGAGACTACTGGATGTCTGATTATTGTACTAATAACTATTTCTAGGTTCTAAAGTATCTAAAGTTACAATGTTTTGTTTGGTGTAATGCACAAATTGTAAAACAAATTTTCTTACCACGGACAATAAAGATTATTATTATTATTATTAGATCATTAAATTTGTTTAAATATTTAAATGACTAGATTGGTCTAAGTCTAAGAATGAAACATCATGTAATCTAGATTCTAGATCTATAATAATCTAATTCAAAATCCCCCACACCCCTTTTAGCACTCATTTAGCTGCCATATATTTAAAATTTACAAAACTATTCTCAAGCCTAAATAAATCATAAATGAATTTATTTTTACAATGTCCAATTAACATACATTTTAAAAAAATGTATAAATTGATAAACCCTCTGACAAAATAAACTTCTTGTTACCTAATCCTGTTCAATACTTAAGTAATATTTACTTCTTTATAGACTAGACAAGTTTATAGACTGGTGAAGTCAAATGCAACTAGGAAAGTAAGGAAACTTCTTAGAGCCTCAGTCACTAATCATGATGAAGAATTGTCGGTAAGATTTATGAATATAATATAAGGTTGTTTTAGATTTTTGAAAAATTTTTGTTTGCAAAAACATAAAATTGTTGAATTATATTGATTTTAGATAAAATTTTTGTATAATCTGTGGATTTTGTAACTCAGCATAAGATCAACATGTTTGGTCGCAAAGAGTTGGAGAAGGTCATCAGCTACATGAATAATATCATGAAACCACTGCTGTCTTCACGTTATGTTGTCACACCGGTTAGTGTTTTAAACATTTCGTCTTCATTGTGCTTTATTTTAGACCTTATAAGGGGTTTAGTGACTGAGTGGTCAAATGCTTGGCTTTCAAGCCAATGTATCTCAGGTTTGAATTGTGGTGACTATTCTGATTTCTTAAATTGCCCCCTTAGTCGCCGCAACTCTAATGGGTACTTGGCATTGGTTGGGGAAAGTAAAGTTGGTTGGTTGTCATACTGGTTACATGAAACTCATATAGAAACAGATAACATTTATAACATTTACATCATCTGATATATGCATATATATCCCTGTCTCTATGTGGCATGTTATGTCTCTAGAAACGACCTTTTTACTTTTCAACTTCTTGTGTGACTAAAGAGGCCAATGCTTGATGCACAGCTGCGATCACAGGTTGGGCAAAATATAATATATATATATATTTATAATCTTTGCCTGTGGTCGCTTCTGGGGCATAGTCCACCAACCAGCTTCCTTCAGGCATCTCGGTTCTGGGCTAGTCTCTCCAATCGTTCCCATGTATGATGGTCTTTTGCCTGTTGGCTTCCAGAAGACTCTGGCTTTCACTGACATATAACATAAAACCTTCCAGCTGGAGGTCCATCGTCTCCCAGGTCTGTGACTTCTGTTGATTTGGTGTTTCTATAGCTAGTGGTTTTTCTACAGGGTAGGGTAGCTAGCCCTAAGCCCAACCCTCCTCCTTTGTCAGCCAGGCTTGGGACCGTCACATCACATATATATTTATTATAAATCGCAAGATCTAAAAGATGCACTATGTGGTACTAATTGTGTCTTGTAACACTGTCTTTTGTAACATGCTTTATTTAACATCAAACATCAATCTTTTGTAACATGTTTTATTAAAATCTACATTTATTTATTCAGTTTAAAAAAATGACTTATAAATTAGTTTATTGTTTCTTAAATGATGAAGAAATGTGAGTGAAATACATTAGTACTATAAAAGTTGTTTATTTCTACATAATTGTTTATGCTTAGTAATGCTCTTGTCTATTCTCTACCAGAATCTTAAAATTTTACTCAAAAAATTTGGAGAGCAAGCAGTTTTATTGGCTGGACAAGCTAGGCCAGGTAAGGCTAATACTTCTGGTTAATAAAGGATTTAAATCTACTTATAGTTTATTTTTAGGCTTTTAAAAAAAAAATTGTTTTAAAATAAATTATGAAATAATTTTTGTTTTCAAATTACAGCTCACAGAAAAAATTCTCCAGCTGACAATGTGGATCCTGATGTTCAGTGTGCCTTGGTATTGCCAGATTGTTGTTTTGTGTGCAACTCGGATTTGAATGAATCGAATGCAGTCAGCTCTTTTGGGAATAACCTGCATCTAAATTCCCCGATTTGCCAGGAGGACCTGAGGCGCAGCAATAGCTGTTGCTCGGCAGACAGCCAGGAATCAAGTCCCATTGCTGAGCACTTAGATGACAGTCTCGATGCCAATTCCTCAGCTGGTGATGAGGTAGATGAGGTTGATTCTTATTCCTTCAGCAGTGCCTTTTATCTTGGAAACGAGAGGATGGAAGATTCATCTCTGCATATATGTGAACTTAGTGATATTAGGGATGTTAAAGGTGTCTCTGAAGTCAGAAGTTGTCTGGATACTAGCGACAGCATGGCTGGCAGTGTTAAAAGTGAGGGAGAGCCTGTGTTTACATTGAGCATTGAAATAAAGGTAAAAATTTCAGTATTCAGACTATCCTTAGTATTAGTATATAACTTTAAATTTTAAGCTTTCAGATTCAGATTGTGGTAGAATTGGAATTGGAAAAGTATTTACCTGTGTTGAATCAAACCCTTAGTACAGTATGTGAATGAGGATGGTTGTTTTCTGTGTTATCTGCTTTGAATAAAAATGTTTTGTTTCTTATGATGAGATGGTCAGCATTTTCTTAATTACCTGTGTTAAATTGAATTTTTAGTCCAGTCCTCATGTGGTGGCTTTCTGCAAATCCTCAAGAATTTTTATTCCAACAAATTTCCTTTGGTCTATTTTTTTTTTTTTAGCGAAAAAAAAAGTAAAGCTTCCCTTTCAGACTTTGCGAACTATAGTGCAGATGATGTTAAGGTCATCCGCTTCTTTGGACAACTGTTAACGAGCAGGGTGTCATGTGGCCAGTACAAAAGTAACTTCCTTCACTTTACTATAAATTCAAAATCCTAGTTTTGAACCCAGGACCCCTGGTTCAGAAGCCAAGCCCTTAACCACTCAGCTGGCATTCCCCACCCCCTTTTGTTTTTTGCGTCTTTGTAAAATTTTTTTTACTGGAGAATTTGGTCTTCATTTTTTTGTTCTAGCATTGTTGAATCAAATTTTTAGTCCAGTGAAAGTGGTGTTTTTTTCTGCAGATCCTTAGAAATTTTAATGTAATTTTTTAAACTGTACAGTAGAATATGGTCTGCATTTTGGAGTAGTTTAACAGTCTTAGTCTGGAGTGTGACTTAGTCCATTCTGACATTAAGGGATCCATAATCTCATAAATTCAACTCAAAGCATGTAGTAAATGCTGGAGTATGTACGTTTACTAATGAGGATTCTGATACGGAGTAAGTTGGTGGATTAACCATTTTTATGGTTTTGACAAGGGATTCTACTTCACAAGCTACTGTAATCAAGTCTCACTTTGGGATTGACAAGATTGAACAGCCTAACCAAATTTGTTTTTTTGTTTTGCAATATTTTATTGTTTGATAAACAGAACTATTACATTCTTGGTAGGCTACATGTTTTTTTTTTCTTTTTTTTAGCCCAAAAAATCTTTCATGACAAAAAGCTCTTCAGATGACTTCAACCAAGTGTGTCGGTTCTGTATGCATCAGCATTTGAAGGTAGGCCCAAATCTTTTCATCTTTTCTGTTCAAGTGTCATGTGTGGGCTCTCTCTATTAGGAATCACTTTGATGGCTTTTTTTTTTCTTGTTGGAAAAAAAAGTTATTTATCACCAAATGAAAAAGAGCACTGCCTTTGGGTATAATACATACATGTAAATATTGTGTTTGGTGTGCTGAGACACTAGTGTAAATATTGTGTTTGGTGTGTTGAGACACTGGTGTAAATATTGTGTAGGTGTTGTGTACTTGTTGTCAAGTAAGTCAGTCTGGTGTAATTAAAAGGGAGGGTCCAACAGTTAAAATTAGACAAATGTTCAGATGAGTGAGAAAAAAATAGACCTATAAATGCTACATCAATATCCCTTGAGACTGAAGTAGAGCATTTTTGTTTTCAAGGAACATTCTTAATAAGGTCTATGGGCGATCCTCTGAATGATTCCATTGTCCCTGAAACAGAAGTTATGCATTTGTATAGAGCCAGAAGGATAAAGGTTAATTTCTGAAAATCATTGTTTTAGACTTTGTCTATTGCTTTCTAGACATTTATTTTGGACATTTCTGTCCTTTATATAACATATCTTTTAGATCTATCCTATCCTATATTTTGAACCTGTTATAAAAGATGTAGAGCTAGTCTTTTTGACCTTGAACCTCCATGACTTCCTGGTGAATGTAAATTAACCCCACACTTGGATATTAGACATAACTCCCCCCCCCCCCTTTCCCCCATTGTTTTCTGTGTGTTCAATGGAATCAATCAATGCTCACGAGAGTTAAACTCAATTGTTTTCTAGGTCACAAAAAGAAGCAATTTGAATTCTTAAGATCGTCCTTTTTTTTTCTTTTTATATTTATTTAAATTTTCAGAGTTTATTTGCCTTGTAGAAAGAAATGTAGAATTGAGTTAGTCTTTTAGAAACCAGTTAGAAGTGTTCCAGACAGGACTGTGGGCCAAGGGACGGGGTAGACAGACTGATTGATTGATTGAATTTGATTGGTTTCCTTTCATTAACTGACATTGTCCACATTTCAATACCAAATAAAAAACATGGCAACAAAATGTGCTGTTGAAATTCGTTAATTCTTTTAAAGACCGAATCACACAACAGAATTGAATTCACTTTTATAATAAAGATTTTGAAATGCACATAGACATAAATAACTATAGACTGGAAAAAGGAAGTAACTTCATGTAACTTGAAAACATGTATATCTAATGAATTCGGATTTCCGAATTATGCAAAATTTAAAAATTGCATGATCTTCAGATTAAACAAAATTTATAGACATAAAATTAAGTACACACAATTGCAATTCACAAATTTTCGTTTCATAAAACTCTCTTATTGGCCAGTCTATATTTATTTATGTCTATGGAAATGCACCACAGGGAGTGACCGAGTCGTGATTAAAATGACTTTCGTCAAGGGGCCAACTAGGCAAGCTTAGTTTCAAAACAGATCGTGAGCGCTTTCAGAGTGTTGTAAATATCTTGCACTTTGAGATGTACTTTGCGCGTGCACAGACAATAAACCTATTCATCCACATCTGGGTGTATCGAAGGTGTGGTGGCAAAGCGATTGATCTCCAAACCGAGGGGTCCTGGGATCAAATCCTGGAGAAAACTGGGATGTTTAATTTCGGGATCTTTAGAGCGACCCTGAGTCCACCCAGATATGTACCTGATATTAGTTGGGGAAATGTAAAGTCGGTTGGTCGTTGTACTGGTCGCATGACACCCTTGTTAACCGTGGGCCACACCGACAGATGACTTTTACACTTCTTCTTTATAGATGGCAAAGGATGAACGGGGAACTCTTTATTTTAGTGGCTGTATCACGCCATTGTTTCAGGGTCATTTGGGGGAAAGAATATTTACAGTAACCGACTTGTTTCCAGACCTTTTCATATCTTGTATTCAAGGCGTCTATGAAAACACGATGGTAACTTAGGTCTATAGCAGTGATGCCCAAACTACGGCCCGCGGGCCAGATCTGGCCCGTGACGTGGTTCCGACCGGCCCGCCAAAAGATCGGTAAAAAATGTAAAAAAATAAAAAAATAAAATAAATACAAATTGATAAATGTATTTTCTCTACGTTAGAACTCTCACTTTTCTTTGATGGATGTCATTGTAATCTATTTTCTTGTAATATTCATATTAATTTTTCTATATAAAAATTGAAGGCTTTTTTTTAGGCGACAAGAATTATCTGTTGTTTTAGAGTCTTTTTAAAATTCCACGGTTGTCTTGAGCTAGCCGTGTCCTTGAATCTCATGTGTGTAATGCAGCGCATCTTTTCTGCACCATTTTGTTCGTGTTCTTCTGAGATTAACATGATTGGTGTCGTTCAATGCAAACTTTGTAGGTTAATGAAATAGGAGTCGAAGAAACGAAAATTGGATGTTGAAATTTCCAGGAAAAGTGGACAGATCTTTTTATATTGAAACATAAGACAACATTATTAATTTGTAATGAGAGTGTCTTTTTTAAAGAACATAACATAATAGGCATTCCAAAACAAACTATTACAAAAATATGGTGGCTTTATTGATTTAAGCCGCTAAGAAAAGATCGCTAAGTTACGCCTAGAGTTGAGCAATTTGCGAAATATTTAACAAGAAGAAAAATGAGTCGACTGTTATGGAGGCTACAGTATCACATTTTAAAAAGAGAAATAAAGCATAAAAAAGTGCTTGCTAGCAGTGATGGAATAAAATCGTCCTGGGAAAAAGTTGTAGCTGTCAGCGTTTTTGCCAGACAATTGCAAAACGAGTTAAGGATGTTGGTGAAAATCTCCATTCAAAACTAAATGACAGAACAACAGATTTTGAAATAATTACTATTGCCGCTGAGGAGTGACACCAACTGGAACTGATTGACTTACAAAGCCAGACTTCCATGCTTGAGAAATTTCGAGCAATATATGCAATAGATTTCGAGCAATGCAGACAATAGATTTCGAGCAATGCAGACAATAGATTTCGATCAATGCAGTAGATTCGAGCAATGCAGACAATAGTTTTCTACGCGTGTTGTCTACATAAACCATGCACATTTCTGAAAACAATTGCTGGGTATAAACACAATGTTTACTAGCACTTAATTTAGTAGAAAAACTTTTTCAATTAAAAGACACCAATAAGCAAGCAGTCTTAAGCCACGGGATTGTAATAAAACTATTTTAAATGGTTTATTCTCTATTTCATTTTGTTTATCTTTTTGTCCATGTGGCCCGCGACTCGGGGGTCGGAACTCAAAATGGCCCGCGGGCCACATAAGGTTGGGCATCACTGGTCTATAGTATTCAAGGCCTCTACGAACACACGATGGTAACTTAGGTCTAGAGACCTTTCTTCTCATTATTTTGGTTCGTGGTTTCTTTGTTTCATGGGAGAGCAAACTGTTCATTCGTTAACTAGCTTCGCTTTTTTCTTTTTCTTTTACTGTTCCCATTGCCGGTGCGCGTGCCTCCTTCAAAGGTTGAGTTACTTCTGAAGTCAATGCTGACAAGATATTCATTGTTCAACAGTGTGGCGAAATGTCAAGTGACACAGCTCGTTGAGAGCAGGAGTACTGGAGAAACGTTACACATGCATTGCAGCCGAATCTGAGCTGCCAACTAATAGAATTAAATGTGGTCCAGCAACGCATTTGAAGTAACCTTTTTGAAACACTATTATGCGTCTCATGACCCGAAACGGAGTAGCTATTCTCCTATGTGCCAGCCTGGTGACTTAGCAAAATGCATTGTTTAACGTTTCTTGGGTTGCTTCCCTTTGTTTTAAACGCCCTTTTTTTTTAAGCTTCATTGTTTATTCTTCTATAAATGTGTTTGCTTGGTTCAAAAATGTGTTTGTTATTAGTAGACTGTAGACGGACTGGGCCTGCTCACGGAGGTCACGGCCTGCTAGGTGTGAATGGTAGGAGGTCACGGCTTGCTAGGTGTGAATGGTACATAAGTACTGGTATAATTATGAATTCTCTGGTTTATTCTCAAACTTTTTTGGTTCTTTTATTGCACGTATGTCGTGAGTTTGAATCCTGGCAGACGTCTTGCGCCTGCATTTAGTCTGAAAGAGTGCATGTAATAGTGTCAACTCGGGAGATACCAGCGGGGCGAAGTCAATCATGTGGGTGTGTTGAGCACACTAGTGTGTTGTGTTAATGGGCAAAGAGAACTAAGCACGGGGCACTGTGTTTTGTTTTAGTGGTGGCTCGCCGGGGGAAGGAGGGACTAATGCAGCGTCTAAGTAAAGTTAACTGCGCCAACTGTGTTGCACGTGACTGGTGTGTTGGTCATGTGTAGTTAGCCCAGAAGTTAGTGGAAAATCAATAGTGATATACAATAGCACTAGATTAAAAAAAATATTATTGCCAGGGTGGAAAATAAATAGTGATATACAGTAGCACTAGATTCAAAAAATATTATTGCCCTGGATGTTGCAAAATATGTAGGTCACGGCTGGGTATCCATGGGAAACAGTGCATTCCTCATTAACCTTCGGACTCGAAGACAAACCTTATTATTATTATTAGACTAAAAATTCAAAATTAAATATCAGTAAATTTTTTGACCAAAAAAAAATCCTTTTCCAGACATAGTCCTCTACTATAAACCAACTTGTTTTCGAGATATCATGACATGAA
Organism: Biomphalaria straminea; assembly: GCA_021533235.1. Lineage (NCBI taxonomy): Eukaryota > Metazoa > Mollusca > Gastropoda > Planorbidae > Biomphalaria > Biomphalaria straminea. Next base: position 4,137 of record JADKLZ010059450.1, on the reverse strand, counting down.
AATATAACTATTGTTGTCCAGATTTTCCCGTTAGTCAAAACAGTCAGTCGTACAAGCTAGGAGACAGGGAATAGGTCATCGCATCGGACCTTAGACTGGCCGTGTGTTGACGCGTGGCAGTGGGTGAGTTCTTCTTGGCATGCGACATTCAATAGAGGGAAAAAAAAACAAGTTCCACCATTGCACTTCTGCTACCGTTCCTTTCTGTCCTTAGCTTTGCCTTAGCGTGCGGCACACAACAAAGCCGTCTTTATTTACCAGGTCTGCGCATGCGCCAGTCCCAGCCAGCTGCTGCTCCCCAAGGTCAATGTTCAGTCAGCAATATATTTGTCGAGCATGTTGAAACACGGCCCTGTGTGTGTGGGGGGGGGGGGCACACACACACACACTGGTGAAGGGGTGAAAAGGGAGACAGAAGGGGAGGGGAAGATCTGATGGGGAAAAATATAAACATTGTAAATAATGGGAGAAGTGAGAATAAATGAATAAGCAGCCAAACTTTGGGATATTCAATGAGTTTGACATGGCTGGGGTCTTTTACTAAGGATAAAACACGAATCTACATAGATTAGATATAAACTAAGATCGTGACTAATTAGCGCCCAACCGAAATATATAGCTATATTAATCGCGTTTCCGGTTCAGTGAGTAGCATAACGCCACTAGTTTTGTTAGACGCATTAAGTTATCATAATTTTAATATTCAAAACCTCGATGATTGATCATTGAGCTGTTCAGAAGAAAGGAAAGGGGGGTTGTGGGGACTGTGTGTGTGGTGAAGTGTGTGACTGGACTGTACATTATCTACAGCAAACATTGGACTTATTATATGTAGGCCGAAAGTTATCAAAACAAAACAAGATAAATGACATTTTTAATAGGTGCTTTGTCCCCCCCCCCCCCAAGAGATGAAGATGAAGAGTTATAACGGTGCAGAAGTTATTTTTAGTTGTCAGCTATCTTTGGAGGATCATCTGTTAGCTCTAATGTCGGCACATTTAGCTGTCATGTCTTTAGATTCTACATTTGATATCACTTGTTTTTTGTTTTTTTCTTTCCTGAATGTTGGGCATTAAAATGTGGCTGAACAGCGATGGTGGTTCTTTTATCTCCCTACCATCGCTCGTGTTCCCAATCTTCCGTGTCTTTATGACCTGCTATGTAGTCATTGTCTATACTTTTCACCAGCGAACATTGAACACCGAATCTTTACTTAGAGATGTACGTTTTGTCTTGGCCATTTTGTCTTTCCCCTTTCGACTCTGTGTTACCATCTTTCAAGATGGTTTCCTACATGGCGCTGTCCTCTTTTTGTGTGTGTGTGTGTGTGTTTCTGGGTGATCCACAGATAAAACGCCTAATTTATCTCTATTTTTAGTGCGGCGTTGTTCACCGGCAAAAAAAAAAAAAAAGGCAGGCGCCCCAAAGGCTGACCACGAGTTTCGGTAGCTTGATAATGCAGATCTACAAGAACTAAAAGTCCGGGCATGGAGACGAAAAGTACAGGATAGATCAGAATGGAGAGATGTGCTAAAGCTGGCCAGGAGTCAGGACCCTCCATGGGCTGCAGTGCCAGCGCCCTCCGTGGGCTGTAGTGCCACCGCCCTCCATGGGCTGTAGTGCCAGCGCCCTCCGTGTGCTGTAGTGCCAGCGCCCTCCGTGGGCTGTAGCGCCAGCGCCCTCCGTGGGCTGTAGCGCCAGCGCCCTCCGTGGGCTGTAGTGCCAGGACCCTCCATGGGCTGTAGTGCCAGCGCCCTCCATGGGCTGTAGTGCCAGCGCTCTCATTGGGCTGTAGTGCCAGGACCCTCCATGGGCTGTAGCGCCAGGACCCTCCGTGGGCTGTAGTGCCAGCGCCCTCCGTGGGCTGTAGCGCCAGCGCCCTCCCTGGGCTGTAGCGCCAGCGCCCTCCATGGGCTGTAGTGCCACCGCCCTTCATGTCCATAGCCCTACAGGCGTGGATGGATAATGTTGTTTTTTCAACTCAAGGCACTCATTGATGATATTTTAAGTATAAGATGTAGAAACGAAAAAGCAGCAAATGAGATTAGAAGCGACTAAACATATCTCTTTTGTAGTGAGAGAACTCATTGGTTCCAGGGCCTGCCTTAGGTAATCAGAAGCCCTAGGCAAAGTGAATTCGCTTGCCCCCAAATGAAATAGAAAAATATTTAAAAAAAAAAAAACAGCGAAAAAAAAATAAGGCAATTTATTTTGATTCTAGTGTACAAGAATACCATTGGTCAGAAGTTTCGCTTTTTTTCTCTCTTTACACAAAATTATTTTAAGTCGTGTTTGAGGGGCCCCCCCCCACCTATCGGAAGCCATAGGCGTCTGTCTAGATTGCTTATAGCTAAGGGCGGCCCTGTTGGTTCAGACATATAAGGCCTACCTGACCATGTCACTTTCCTCAATTTACAATTGTATTTTTTATTTCTCATATTAAGTGTGCGTGTGTTTAGACTTTGGACAGTTGCACTTTGTATCTTGTGAATGGTTTCCTCGAGTGTAGCAGCACTTGTCAGCCCGATGTTTGCCAGCTTAAACTTGTCCTGTGGGAATATGTCGGCTAGAAATGTAGTATATTAACGCACAATTAGCACCAGTCGTTAAAATAATGAGTTGCCAGCAAGGCCTGGTGCTAACTTGTTTTCAACATGGTCAGATGCTCTACATCTACATTGCAGATGAACTGCAGGGTCAGCGTTCTTGGCTTGCATAACTTTTACAAGGCCAAACGTAAATTTAGGTTGTTTTTCACTTATGGCATAATTTTATATCCATATATCAGGGTTCCCGCGGCCTCCTGATTTTTCAGGAGCTCCTGGAAATCTCCTGAAATAGCAAAATATATGAAAAAGTCCTGGAAATCTCCTGAAATTATTAAAAATCTCCTGAAAGTCATAATAATCTCCTGAAAAATAGACAAAATTGTCTTTTTGGGTGTCATTTAATGCGAAATACGTCGATCCTACGGGCGATGAAGAAAAAAAAACGTCATTGTCGGCTTTCATTTAATAAAAATGTAATAATATGGCGAATTCAAACCTAAAACGGAAGTTCTGATACTTTGTTTACTTTAATAGTCACTGACATATATAGATATCTAGATCTAAGTATTCTAAGTCTATCTCGATCTCTTTAAAAAAATCAAAAGTGATTTTCTTAAAAACAAATCTAGATGCACATAGGTTTGATAGATCTAGATCTAGAATTACTGAATTAGAATGAAAATGCTAGATCTATTTTATATAGATCTAAGTCTTAGTCTTATAAAAACTTGATATTGAAATTAAGACTAGACTTATGTCACTTATGAGTATGACTAGACCCGTAAGTGGCGTAAGACCGGCATATGATAATCATTGATCATTTTTTGATGATGATAATGACAAGTGAAGTCATAAGCGAGATCTACTACAGTACTAGTACTAGTCTAGATCTAGACTAGTACTAGTACTGTAGTAGATCTCGCTTATGACTTCACTTGTCATTATCATCATCAAAAAATGATCAATGATTATCATATGCCGGTCTTACGCCACTTACGGGTCTAGTCATACTCATAAGTGACATAAGTCTAGTCTTAATTTCAATATCAAGTTTTTATAAGACTAAGACTTAGATCTATATAAAATAGATCTAGCATTTTCATTCTAATTCAGTAATTCTAGATCTAGATCTATCAAACCTATGTGCATCTAGATTTGTTTTTAAGAAAATCACTTTTGATTTTTTTAAAGAGATCGAGATAGACTTAGAATACTTAGATCTAGATATCTATATATGTCAGTGACTATTAAAGTAAACAAAGTATCAGAACTTCCGTTTTAGGTTTGAATTCGCCATATTATTACATTTTTATTAAATGAAAGCCGACAATGACGTTTTTTTTTCTTCATCGCCCGTAGGATCGACGTATTTCGCATTAAATGACACCCAAAAAGACAATTTTGTCTATTTTTCAGGAGATTATTATGACTTTCAGGAGATTTTTAATAATTTCAGGAGATTTCCAGGACTTTTTCATATATTTTGCTATTTCAGGAGATTTCCAGGAGCTCCTGAAAAATCAGGAGGCCGCGGGAACCCTGATATATGGATATAAAATTATGCCATAAGTGAAAAACAACCTAAATT